>VJOZ01027770.1:0-14732 GCA_009801055.1 Stichopus horrens
AGTGTGAACGCGCCTTTAATCTGGTGTTATGATGAACATTGTCTTTGAGAGGGACCACCAAAACATTCCACCCCTTGCATGCCACCCTAATTCATTCACTCCTAGTATGATGTAAGTTCTAGTGGATCAATTATACATCACACATATTGGAGTTACATTTTCACAATGTAGTGTGCACTATAAGAGTTGAAGTTTAGTTTTACTACATACATGAGACATTCTAAAAGTGTTTAAGTGAATGACATAATAATTGTAAACTGTCATAGCATGACAGGAGGGGGGTTCTCTGGATACATCTAACTCCTGGGATGACTCCAAGAAAGAACCTGAACAATAGCTCAAAATCCATAACATTATGCAATGACACAGATTTAATGCACCAAACATTGTTTATGTTTAAATCATTAATTTGAACATTAGAAATTTAAAGTAACTGTGAATTTTGTCTTTTCTTAGTATCAATTAGTGAATGATAGCATTCACCACTGATCCAAACATTTCTTAAGGCAGTCACAAAAATTACCACAATCGATTTGTTCTGAGTCACATCCCTTTTTAAAATGGTGAAACTGTGCTCACAGTCAAATAGAGTCCTCTTCAACTATGGCACAAGACCCTCTCTCTGTCTGTTCTCCACCCAAGGCAATTTAAACAATTGTGAGTTATGATGATAGAATGTAATTACCCAATACAGGTAGGTCACACTTCCACTGCTATCAGAAAATTCTGCCAAAAAAGTTCAATTTCAAGTTTTTCACGTATTTCTTACCTTTTAAGAGGTATTTTTGTCGATGGCCTTTGATCTCCTCACTGACAACGAATGATGTTCCAAAAAAGTTTAATACTGTCTGAGATTAATCTGTTGTCATAGATCTGAACATTCACATGTGTCTCCTGAGCTATGTTCTTATTCTGATACTATGACCTGAATCTTTGCCAATATATGTAATGTTTAATGTAACACTTTCATTCTGGGCATACCACTGCAGAAGCCAAGGGAAGTAACCTTACTTTGAACTTCCCTAAGGTTTACATGACTTTCTACGTCAGACGTACGACCGAAGTCTTGATCACCTAAAGAACTATTTCGAGTGAAACCTGCCATCACATTCCACGTTTCTGTGAAAAGGTGCGGTGCAAAAGCTTCCCAATGACAACATGACCGTGTTGTGTCAACATTCTGGAGTAGAGACGCTCAAGATTCCAAAAAGAGTGTGCCCTCTTGCTCGCAATGATACTGTTTATTGACAGTCAATAATATAAACACTACAAACTCTTTCATTTACCCAGATACATTGTAAATTTCTCAATTGAGTCTGCCCTGCCTACTTGCCTACCTGTCCCAGTGACCAGAGGGTGACATCCAGAGTTTCAATATCTGTGGTGAGTCTGCCTCGGCTAGTATCGGGAAAACTGACTGTTTGACAACGAGACCGATGAGTCACCTTTCCTGCCTTACAACAAGATTAAGTTTCAATTCTGGTCATAAAAACTAACAAAACCTTTTTCAGCAAAGAGCCCAATGGTGACAGTGACTAAATATAGTTACCATGGGGATGAGATTTTTTAGACCGCCTCTCCTCTTGACTGTAATACTGCTGTACATATACATGATGTATCTTTCATGCTGAATAACAGCAACTGACATACCCTCAGAAAAATTCAAATATGACATACACACCAGTGAGAGCATAGTGATGAAAATCAAGCAAATTTTGATTCACAAAAGGAATTTTTTTTTTAAATCAAATAACTGGCTTTTGCGGGATGAATCTGCAAATCCTATTTCCTTCCTCAATAAATGCAAGATATCAAGAAGGAATGCCACGAGTAAATTTTTTTCACCTTATTTGGTAATCAGATAATTCCTTAAAAGTAGAGACATTTTCCCAAATACTTTTTGTTCCTAGCTTTCTCGTAGCAATAAAGTTTAACTGACATAAACTATGTAGGAGAGGTCAATGTGCCTAATGACAATGACTTCTCCATTATCTCTATTGATTCATGTCCGGATTTGAAATGTCCTATTCTTGAATACCATTATATCTCTATGTCTATTTCGAGACCACAGCCACCTTCAGGAAGACCTACGTCTAGGCCACGAAGGCCTACATACACAGAAACATTACAAGATATTATGATTAATCCGGTCCTTTGGTAATAATCAACCTGCCTTCTCGGATGAAATCATTTCTATTCAAATGACCCTCACCTTGATTGCTGATTGGCTATTCTGTGGTGGAACATGTTTACAGTTATCCTACACTTCCTGACAACTAAACACTTCCTGTTTTTCAGTCAAATATAGACCCATTTAACAACGTATTTAGCAACTTTTACATTGAAAGTTTCCTTTGACAGAGTTATACAGCTACTTGTTGAGTAAATCCAGTTACGAGTAACAAATGGAGGATACTGTGAGGTAACTGCCTTTAAAGGCAGTCACTCATTGCTCCAGAAAGTTTCAATTCTCCCAACCACTTACTTCTAGCCCCTCCCAGGTCCTATAAAAACTCATCCACATATGTAATCAAAACATTCGGCCTCTGAGTATGCTATGAACTATGACCTACTTTGAATCTTTCAAATTTGCTGTCAATCAAAAAGCTTAACCGGTTGTGAATTTTCCTTACCCCTTGCCAAAAATGTAGCTTGGGGTAATGAGTGAATGCCTTTAACATGACAGGGGTTCAACAGGTTACACTAGTATTCGTGTACTGATCTGTATGCAGAACCAGAATTCACTGTGTAGTATCAATCAAACAGCGGACTCGGAGCTTTGCCAAAATGTGCTGAGGCACCTGAGCGAAAAGCAAACTGGGGCGAGCTTGGCCTTAGAGGGGGCGTGATGTTAGAATTGGTTTCCAGGTCGATTTGAGCATAGGGTCAAATGTATGCATTAGTGACCCAAGGGGTAAGTATATGTCTACGATGTGAATAATGTTGGACCATGTGTTAATTTCAGGATAATGCACAATCAGGAGTTAACGCAAGGAATGCAAGAGGATGCATCCTGAGTGCATCCAGTGATAGCACTAACCTCCGAGAGTGCATTATCCTTTAATCAATGCGGAGGTCCAGCATACATACCGAGGATTTGACGAAAAAGAAAATTGAGGTTTGTAAATAACCATATTTTTGTTGAAAATGAACCCAAGAACATGTTTAAACACATGGCAAGAAGCAAGTGGACTACATGCTGTCAATCTGCAATTTTATTGTATTCATGTGTTGGTGATTTGCCATGCTCTATCAGACAATAATCCTCAGGCACCTGACTGTAACGAGCCAACTGAAATTGAGGATTCTTACCAAGTATCGATAAACTTGCAATGAAACAGAGGGATCTGTGGTTAAAACTTATCATCAGACACATGAGCGTGGTTTGGAAGGTTCAGGAGGGGTGTGGGGAGAGGTAGCCGACCCCTTGAGCATTACTTTCAGTGTAATCTTTAATGTTTTATTTTAACATTCTCAGTATATCTCCTATTTTTGTGTGGTAGGCCCACAATTTTTGGTGTTAAAATGGCTGGGAAATGTCATTTGTTGCCTTGTGGGAGGATTCCTGGGCCTAATTGCTTGCCATGCCAAACTACAGCACAATGGTTGTATGTAGGATTCTGTAGACATAGTCCGCTCTTTCTTCACTGTATTTTTTTTTTTTCTAAGTTACTGCAGACAATCTGGTTGCATATCAAACAAACTTATAGGACAACCAAATTAATTGATAATGCTCAAAAAACAACAGTGATGTTGCAGCCATTAAAATTCACCAACAGACATCAATGTACACTAATTTAACTGCACAAGGGGAGTCCAGGAGTGTTGGCACAGTGACCACTACAGAAGACTCTGCAAGTGAAAGGGCTGACAGTCCAGTTTTAAAGGCTTATCCATAGTGTATATTTGCTGACCAATGAGTGACCATTCTCCCAATCACCACTAACCTCAAGACTGGATCCAATAAGTCCTTTTCCAAGAAATCATGATCTTTCTTCACGACGTTAACCTCGATTGGAAATTTGGATTCTGGCAAAAGCAAAGCAAAACAAAGCCAATAATTACGAGAAAAACACGATCAGATTTATGCAAATCTGGTGAAGAGAACAACAGATTAAGGAAGCAATTAGAGAGTTGTAATTTGACATACATATATTAGCACACATATAACTTTCAGAATTTGTCCACCTGGCTTTTTCAGAGCAGATATCAAATACATGTGGACAGAATAAAGCTAAAGGAGCATCTCAGGTAGATAAATTTACATTCTAAGCACAACAATTAGAGTAAAGCTATAATATGCTTTCATGACTAATGTAGGTCAAGTTTCAAAACAACCTAATTCCATACAACATCTATAATTCCATGCAAAAGATGATCTGAAGTGCCTGTCTGCACCCTAGTAGAGTACCTACCAGGGCAATCAAAGCTTTATACCAACTACAAAAAACAACACAGGTCTATCTCTATTTAATTATACAATCAACAATATAACCACTTTATTAGTACCACTATGCCACTGTGTATTTTAACAGTCATTCCTCAGCTTTCACAGGAATAATGGAACCCATTCTTTTTCCTCATGATCCACATGATGTAATATATAACCTACTTAGTGGACTGTCCTTCCAAATGGAATGTTTTGGTACTGGTGGTTTTACTCTGACATACTGTAGCTTGCACAGATCATTGAAATAGCCTTAACTGGTGAGAAGCTACATTAAAATACAGAAGAGCCAGAGTGCGGTCGAATCACCTTTCTGTTACGTTAAACTTAAACATTGCAGACGGGAATAGCATGTAGAATGTACAGTGTAAATGCCTTCAGCTGGTACAGAACCCTGTGATATAAGAACATAACGCATGTGGATTCTCACCATGTGCAGAGAAAAAAAATACTGCTCCTTACGACCAGGATATTATTTTACAAAGTACACAAACAAATTGAATGCAAAACTCGCTTCTGCGAAAATAGAAATGATCAGAAATAATCTATGTGAGACACCTTGTAGTGTTATCCTGCAGTTCCTTACTCTTCATAGCAGTAGGCCATACAGTTAGGTCTTCAATGAAATGTACTTCTAACCGTGCATATTCAAATGGAGACTTAACATACAAATACACATGTATGTAAATGAAGAGGTTAAAAAAAAGAATGAAGAGAAAGTAGACTAAGTTACCAGGGCTGCTGCTGCCGCTGCTTGAGAAGGAGGCCATGAGTCTTAAATGTATCTCAATGTGATGTAAAATACGTAAGACGTGTTTGCACCACAGAAAATACGACAAAAATACACACACTGTGGAAAAACTCCCACGTCATGGCTATGAGACTAAACATATAGCTATGTACCTTGCGAAACAGTCATGCAACAAAGGACAGCTAACAACGAAAATTTATTGAAACTCATTTTCGGGGGACTGAACCGAAACCGAAATCATCTACAGCTGAAAAAGGAAGTCATACATTCATTATTTTTAACTTTTAATTGAACAGAACAGAAAGAAAAGGGGCACTTGATGGAAAAGTAAAAACACTGTAGCCTGGAGAAACAAAAGGAAAAAAGAGAAATTTGTTTGCGATTGAGGTAGAGCACTTTGCGTGTAAAAGCAACTGTCAGGATTCTTCTTCGAGGTGTGTCTCTGTAGATTCCTGGCAGTCTTAAATTTGTTTCACTTCATAATTAAACAATACCCTGCATCTACTATGCAAGTAAAAGCTTCCACAGATTGTGTCAAAATGTTGGCCATTGTAAAACCAATATCTGGAACACAAATTCAAAGCAAGATTTTTAGCTTACTAAGCTCCTTTTTCAGACTCCCATGTACTCAGTGCATAACACGATGTACCCCAAACAGCTGATAGAACGAGTAAGTTAAGCAGTGATGTATATTGTCCTCAATCTGCAACAGTTGACAAGATCTGATTCTGATGGTCATTGTGATGAACTTTAATATCAAAAAGAAATATCAAAATATAAGACCAAAGATGAACTTCTCCAAGCTTCAGCCTGTAGCATTATCTTCAGATATATGTTAAAGTTAGGAATCGCAAACTAGAACATATAAACATACAAACAAACAGACACACACGGACACAATGAATGCATTGGTTCAGTCTTAACAATCATCTAAACTACAAACTTTAGCAGGCTTAAACTCATACACTACTGATTCGTGATTTGAATTTGATCCATCTAGTTTATCCTCAGATTCAAATCGATGACTTAAATTTGAACGGTAACGATCAACAAAGCCTGGATTACTTCTTCTCTCACAGAATTCTGTCAGCAGTTAACTGATTCATGAATATGGAGGCTCCTAAACTTAACCGATGACGTAAATAACCTACAGCAAGTGTGAGAGAGAAGGGGTTAATTATGTCTCCGGCTGGACAAAACCAGACAAGACATTCTCTGTGTGCAATGTTTATGCGTAGTCCAAAGATAATTAGAACTCAAGTCTTAAGGTAGCAGTGAAAGATCAAAGTCAGATGGCCCCTGGTATCACCCAGGCAGCATTAGTAAAGTAAACTTACCCCAAATCAAGCGGGACAAGAAAGGACTAATGAACATCTGCAATGTTAGCAAGCTTCATTTACTATCAGATTGGTTTATTCTAATTTATTTTTAGCTTGGTTTTGTAAACACACTGTGAGTCAGCCCAAGTCAAGGTATTTTGAATTCCTTTCTAACAGAAGTTACAATAGCAGAGAGAATTAATCATCTGCACCCCCCTCTCCATCCATCCTCCTCTGCTGTTATTTCAATGTTCGCTTAATGTAATGACAGATTGCCGGTGGTGAAAACTGCGAGAATGCACAAATCATTGCACCAAGGTAACACCAACGACAATGACCAGGTCTGTCCATGGACGTCTGTTCCCGGACGTCTGTTCCTGGACGTCTGTTCAATGAACTTCTGGTCCGGGAGGGGGGGCATCCTGAGGGACGGGCAGTGCCCAAGCACTGTAAACCTGAAATCTTAAGAATGAGTGTGTCCACACACAAATGGTAGTACATTTTAAGCACGTCACTCGACATAACTAACCTAATCGTGCCTTTAGGAAAGTAAAATTGAGATTGATAATTTTGGGGATTTGTAAGTTACATTGGGAGTTGTAATACATTATGTGGCTCTCTACACCACCCAGAAGCAACCTTTCTACAAACTCCAACCTAACTTCACACATATTTTCCAGCCACTAGAATTAACAAAGAAGATATCAACAGCTATGACTGGGCTATTTGCTTCACACATCATCATGGTTCGATATCATTTTCAAAAAGGGTTTTACATGATCTCGCAATTTCTATTCACCACAAACTTTTTTTTGTATTACTAGACTTCTGAAATGGGCGGAATAATCGTTTGCTTTACATGGTTTTTGTTAAATTTGATGGAACACATGAAAGTTGTGATGCAATGTCAAGGAATGTTTTCTGGCCAAGATTTTGACACACTGAGCATATATCGGCCTCATACAGAACTGTTTTACATTCACGAACCACCACAAAAGTACGCAAACCTCACGATTGAGTTTACTGCTTGCATTTCACCTCCAAACATGATAACAAATTTTATGTAAATAGATTTCTTGGAAACAAAAAAAAAACTAAGAAAAAATTTGAAGTAAAAAGCAAAGTTTCAATATGTAACTTGTTGAATGCTTAAAGAATTTGAAGAACAAATGATTGATTTTGCTTTGTCATCGCCTTTGTGACTGGTCTATGTCTGAACTTCTTACATGTTGTTGTTCAGAATTTATAGTCAAACTGTTATTCAGTTCTGAATTGCCAATTTAGGGTTGAATTGGATGTAGAATTTCAGCAAGGTTAATAACCAACGGATGTCTTATGTGCTAAGTTTAGACCAACTACGAAGAGATGGTTTTATTGAGAAATAAAAATAATACATGATAATTCAAAGCTTTCATGTCAGCCTAGCACCAAACAACCTATAAAAATAACTCTCACAGTGCTTAACAAACTCGACAAAATAGCAATTACACAAAAGAATTAATGTGATGTTCTATAAATAGATCTATATTTACTTTCCCAGGTTGTCAGCAAGTGTGAAGAAGTGCTCCAACACAGTCATGTCATTGTTCTCATGTATGCCAAGTTGTCTATTTTAAACCCTGCAGTACATTGTATCATGTATCACATATTCTCAGAGACAAGGAACTGGTTCTTTCGTTGAAAGATGTGATCAAAACTGACCATTCTAGCATATTTTAGGCTGACTGTGACACGTCTTACATGATTATGTTGTGATGGAGCCAGTTGTGCAACTTGTGAGTAAAATATGCAACTTTGGTTGAGCTGCAACCTTTGATGACTACACAACACAACAGATTTGCAGAGAGACTTCATCAACAAACAGATCTGAATAATATTCACTCCAACAAACTGGATCAGTCTTCACTCTTAAAACTACATCAAATTCACTCTAACATACTGGAAAGCATTCAATCTAACAAAGGAACTGGATCGCAAACTGTAAATTTTCATCATTTTTATTATTTCAATCTCATACTTGTCACTTGGATAACTCATGTTTGTTATGATATATAAGGAATAACAAAGCCTTTTGGCTTTCTGGTAATTATTTCAATAAGATTCAAACAGGTCTATGTGATCAAGCCTCAGTTTGATTAGTTGATCATAATGAGGTTTCTGGAGAGTTCAGCCAAGGGTTTTACCCCTAAAGAGTACTCTGCTGATGTGGATTACTGGCTTTTATCACAGACAGTTTTCTACTTTCCAATTGATATTGTTCCCCTTGAAGTTGTTCCCCAATCGCCTTGAAGGTTCTGAATCCCAAAAGTTCACATGAAAGTGTTTTGTTGAGAGAATGCCCAATAAATATTTCGGTACTTTCTACACTTCTTCCCCAAATATTTTAAATGTGTATATGCTCCAAAGGTTCTGCAGAAATAAAATCAGTATTACCCATTCTTTGAAAGTGGGTGCAATTTACTACAAATCATCTTTTAAAGTTTACGCTTTTTACAGTTAACTTCCATTATTCTTGTTGAGAGGTCCTCCTACTTACCATGAATGATGCCCTCAGCAACAAAGAATGTTGACTGGATGATTGCAATGAAAGGGAATAAACAACACGGAGACACCAAAACTTGTTGGTTTACATAAAAGCTACTCAGAAAAAATTCAGGTTCATGGACGAACAGAAAATCCGACCTTATTTCAAGTGTTAAATTCTTGATTTAAGGCAATCTCTCAAATTTCCTTAAATGTGTGTGCCAGTGTACCTACTGTTGGTGTGTTATGTCTTATCTGCGGCTCTCGCAAGTGGTTAAACCTATCTATCACCCATGTTTGTAATTTCAGGTTTGTAATTTTTATACAAGTTTCTCAGCAGGAAGTGAGAAGCAATAACAAGTTAATCCTCTTTTAATTTTTCAAAACACATTGCATAGCTCATAAAGCAAAACTATGTCAACAAAACTTTTCTTGTTGGTATTTCACAGTCTGAGTTTTTATGTTGTTACTCATGACCTTTTTCCAATTACTTGAAATTCCTGCTGTTTTTACAGAGAATTTGTTTTTCTTCTTTTTCAAATTTCCCAAACCACAATGCCAGTTCCCAGAGCCTACTCCTATCTGGTGCACATCCTACTGTTCTACATAAGCAATGCACTCATTCGGTATTCACTCGTGTCATCTTTCCATGTTGGTCATGTTGACCCAGTTGCAGCGAAAACTTTGAACGGACAAGTTTCCTTCCGATGTTTACTCCGGCTTCCTCACTGTAGGACATGTAGCCCATTTAAGCTAGATGGATACAAATACATTAAACATGAATCACCATAGAGCGTCATGCTCCATTCCCTTATAACATTGAAGCAAAAACAAACATAAAACCCCCTGTGACTCATGCAGAACATCAGACAGATAGCAGACATTAGCTCTAAGAACTGTCTGAGCACTCTATACCATTTCTTTATGGAAATTGAAATTATTTATCATGTAAGGTGCAGGTCTTCACTATCCTGAAACAGAAGCTTGTTAATAACTAAATTCAATTTCATTTTTGGCTTTTTCCAAATCAAAACTAGCAATCAATATCAAAGAATTAGAAGGCTCTTTCAGCCGAAAATTAGTTTAACAATGTATGGTGGTAGACATGATCTGAGTCTGAATCCTGAGGAGAAGAGATCATCTTGTTCAATTTCTTTTTCACCCAGTGGAGGAGACATTTTCAGCTTGATGAGGTTAAACTCTTCAGGGTATTTCTCTAGGAGGTAAGTTTGGATAGGAGGGTGCAAAGTCTGAACATCTAGAAAAGGTCAAGGAGAATAGACATCTACACTCAGACTGCAGTTTAAGTAATTTTGAGCCATAAAATACTAAATCCTCATCTGTGGTTTAAATCATTCCCAAAAATGGCCGAAAACTTTCTCATTTACTGAGACACTACGAGAGAAATTGGAACGAGGAATAAAAACACCGAAATACACGGTCGTGACTGAATGAAAGAGAGACCATTATCTGGTAAATATTGTTAGGTTAATTCTTCAATTCAAGTTAATTCTTCACAGGTCTGGTCGACTCCATCTTACCCCGGAGCGATATGAAGTCCTGAAACCTCCTTGGCAGGTTTTGTAAAGCAATTTGCACAAAAGGATCCTTGCCCAGCTCATCACCTGAATGAACATCATGAGAGTGTTAAACATTTACAACTTAGTTTCAGGTTCGGTGTTGGTGTTTATACTTGACAAAGCTATGGAGGGTGAGACTGATAATGCCTTTAAATTTGGTTTCTAGAAAATATAGGATTGGCGAAATTTGTTTGACCCTGTTCTTTGTTAATGGGCCCTCTTGATGAGCTCCAGACATTTGATTTGTATGACTCATAGCTCGACTATCCAAAGCCAGGAATGTTATCCCTTCCACTGGACTTACAACTAGTAACTCTTTGATTTATAAGCCAGACTCTAGCTTACAGCAGGCAAAACAGTGAGTTTCTCCAAGATGCTATCATAACAAGGGATTATGATGCTAAGGCTCCCCTAGATAAAGGCAAGCCAAAGACTTACAAAATGATGACAGATTCAAGACAGATTTGTTTGAGTCATACGGTAGCCATAGCAACAGCGACTGTCAGAGACTGATTGAAATGTGAGTTGCGATCTTGACACATCAAAGATGAGAAAAATTGGAGTAGGAGAGAGAATTATATCATCATCAGTGGTAGGTAAAGCTATTATCCAAATGAGAAGGAGCAAGCAGCTTGGGGTTGATCTGTTGATACTCTACTGGGCTTGCCGGCAAGTACTAGAATACCTGCTACTGACAGAAAAGTTAGGAACATTACTGAGACAACAAAACAGGACTAAGTCATTGTTTGCTTTGGGAGTTTGTTCAGGCACCACCAGAATTCTGTGCTTACTGATGACTGCTGACAAGTCACTCCCCATCACACAAATTATGCATTGGATAATAACATTGGACCATAACAAAGGACAGTTAACATTGCCCGATTACATTGGATGATCTGAATTTACTTCAGAATTTTTGTCTGTGGTGGCCTCATCTTGAAGGGCAAAATGGAAGAATGTTTGACTTTTTTCACTCACTTCTTGGGTAAACACTTTGTTGACTATTATGGTACTTACATTTCAATATTTCAGTACTTATGTAACATACAATCATTTGAATAACAATTAACTAACTGGTCTTCCCTCAATGCAAACATTCCATGTCACAAAGTCCAAGTAGTACTTTGACCACAGTGAGGGCAGAATTGCAACACTGCAGAATTTTACAGAGAAAAATGGCCTTTTATAAAAACCAATTTCGTGGACACAGAATGATAGATTAGTCAAAATGAGGGAGGACAGTGGTCTTCTTTTAACAAATAAGTTTCTCACAGATAGAAGTTTGGTTAATTTGTTGCTCAAGAATAATCTGTTCATGTCAATTTAAGTGATTCATTCGCTGTAACTCATCTTATGCATCATGTTTCAAGACAAAGTTTTTGTAGATTTGTTGTTGGTAAGACTGGAAGGTTGACAACATGTAACCTTCTCTTTTCTGATTTTTCTCTGTATGTCATGTTGGCAGTTAGTGCACTGTAACTGCCCTATTTCCATTTAAGCAGTACCACACAGAGTTGAGTGCATGATATCACTTTGCTCTTTTACTGGTTTCACTTTAAAAGGGTTTTCTTCTTTCTTGTCATGACAATCTTCTGGTATTTTCAGCAAATTCTTAAATTGAGACATTTAAAAACGTTGTTCTCCATAGACAATGGAGATCTATCCACACAACATTTCATTGTCACGTTTGACACAGACTGTATATATTCTACACATTTTGCTTTGATTTGCTTTGATTTGCTTTGATTTTAGATGCTCCATAGCTGCCAAAAAAGCGAATAGTGTCAAAAAGATGTCTTTCTGAAAATGCATGCTAATTGTATGAACTAAGGAGAGAGGAGCACCTCAGACAGTCACCCTACCTGGTAGTGGTTAATACCCTTGTTATAATGGTATATATGTTTACAGTCCTGACTTTGGGTACTGGAAATGAACACTAATGCAACATCTGCAGCTTCCTCAAAGGACCTCCTCAAAAGATATCAAACAAACAAAATCTACTTTCTACCTAGGGCCTGCATAAGATGGTCAGGCTTAATTACAGTAAATGGTGAGATCTTTGACTTTCATTTCTCCCTTTAAACAGGTGGAATCATCATCTATAAATACCTGCATTACCTGATGTCCAGATAAAACTCTAAGAGAAACCTCATATCTAGTGGATTTTGGTACCATGAAAGTGTAACAAAAGTCACTTAAACTGAGACAGAAAATAGTAAGGAAAGAAGTAGTAACTAACCTTCAAACAGCTGGGCATATTGGGGGAAACCAGTGGACCTCAGCCAGACACAAGCCTCTGTAGCCTCAATTTCTGAAAACAAAAGACAAAAAAAGATGACAATACTTTGGCATTTAATTTTTCTCAAGGTCTGATACTACCATAAACAGTTAACATCTCTGTTGCATTTCAGGGAGAGGGAGATGAGAAATGAAAAGATGTAGGCCAGACCATCAGAGGGGGATGAGGGGGATGAAGGAGAAAAAAGGGTGGGAACGAAGAGGAAATGGAGGTGGTGGTAAAGAAGGGAGGTGCAGTGAGGCAGTATTCATTAAAACCTTTATCATGTACCATAACTACTGATAGTCTGTAATTTAGAAAGGAGAACAATTCAAAGGCTAATATTCATTGCTATTCAGCATTCACATTTCTTTAACAGGCTGAGTTAATTCAAATATCTTCTTTTTCTTCTTTCAAGGGTAAAGATATTCATTTATGAAATGTCTCAACTCTCAACAAGTATAAATGATATATAGCAAACAGATGTTAGGTAGGGTGGCAGAAAGAAGACAGTAGAGGGCGACATTCAACTATTGGTTACATTGAATGTACTGCAAGTCGATGGCAAGGTACATAACATTTCAACTGGTCATCCCCCAGAGGTTTTACATCAACTTATAACATCACATAACCTGTGGCACTGTTATTGATGCTCATTTGGTAAACCAATGCAGCTCGATTCAAGGCAAGACGGCAAAATCAGAAGAGTAACTCACACAGACTATCGAGCAGAATATGACTTACGTAGTGTGTACTGGGAATTTGTAGTTCTAACAAATATGTATTCGGTAGTTGAAACAAATAATATGTTTATGCATCCTGACACACCAGACAATGATAAAGTCACACACACCTTACTGTAGTACATCTTTCTAAGTCATAGAATCTAGAATCTGTCAACAAAATGGTGGTGAGAGTACTAATTTAAATGTCCTGATAAGTAGATGCACACAGTTTAACCCTCCCTGTATCTCTATAGCAAACAATAGAGTAACCCCTTCACCCTCTAATATTCCCTATTCAGTATTGCCAGATTCAGGACTGGACCAATTTGCAAGTCAACAGAATGTCAACAATGAAAAATACAACTAACAGTTACTATGAATAGCTCTCTCCTAAGACCCAAATGTCAACTGCAATGCTGAGTCTACTTTAGAACAAGAAACAACTGACAACAACAATGAAAAGAGAGAGATATGTACTATTGTTCTCTTAGATAACAAAGAAACCATTTAGCCAGCTTTTCCCCAAAGACTGCCTTTTATAGGTGTAATTCAATGGACACATACACTGTTTACTTGCCATAATACACATGGAACAACAACCTTAAGCTTCCTCTACTCTCTTTCATAGGGCTCTGATGAGGACTACAAATTTATAGACTTATTTCAGAGGACACGGACAGCATGGAATGACACGTGAGGCTCCGTCTACAAACTTTCTCTGACAATGAGAGTACTCTCTCGGGAGTTCCACAGTATGCATGTAAAGGTTTTTTTTTTTTATANNAAAGGTTTTTTTTTTTTTATAGAACACACAAGGACTGATAACTTCACCACGATATACACAGGACAACAGACTTTACAGAACAGCATGGAAACAACTCATGACCTCTTGGTGAAATGAGAGTTAATGAGTTCTGCTGACAATACTTACTCTTCTTCTTCCAAAACTGATACAAACTAAATACTTAAATAACTGCCACCCCTGAGGGGTTCCTATGTAACCAGCAAACATCCATCCAATTTTTAGTGAGAGATCTTTGAGGTAATATTTTTTGGGGGGAGGCAGAAAAACAGTCTTTTTTTTAAGTTTCCTCCTGGGTCTCTCTTAA
>VJOZ01027774.1:384-12005 GCA_009801055.1 Stichopus horrens
TTACGTGTCCAAACAGCATTGCATTGTAACACAACTTCAGGTTATTCCTATGTTATGTTATGTTATTATGTTACTCCTTGTAACATTTGTTGTTGTGTGATTACTATTAAAACCTTTGGCAATGAATAATGAGACCATTAACCACAATCTAGAGTATAGTTACTACCAAGATGGATACAACTGGGCGTTACCACGCCATGTGCTAACTGCTACCTTTTTTAACTTTTAAGTGTCAACTTTATTCTAGTTAAGAAAGTTGATAGGTTGAATCTTGAAAAATTGGTTATTATCTTCTTCTGTAATCTGTCATTTCGTACTTTCATTTCAGTTACAAGTCTCGCCAGTCCAAACTAAACTTTAACTTGCATGTTACTTACAAGCTTTGACCATATCTCCAGAAGTCGTATCACCAGAGGGCCAATAGATAGGATACCGCAAACGTACGCAATAAACAAGAACCGCCGTTCGTCCAGTAGGAGACCTACAAAACCAATCTGATGTTTCAATATTCTTACATTTTTTTCTAATGAAGGTTCTACGATGAAATTAGACCTACGTAAAAAAATGAAAACAAAATGTGAGGTGATGTTGTTTTGTTTTCTTTTAACGTTTCATACCACCATGACATAGCACCAAATTCAAGTGCACTCCATTTGATAGAGTACTTAAATATCTCTAAATTTCAAAGAATGCAATTAGAAGTTGCCCAAAATTCTGAGTGAAATTCATTTCTAAATTAGTATGAATAAATAGAGAGAGCGATCATTCTCACTCTTTTAGAATGAATATTCCCCCTTAATTTTGGAGCCATTCTAATCTACAGTAGCTCCTTACTAGGATTTAAAGAGTAAATGATCATTTGTTGGCCAAATCTTAAGTAACAACAGCTGAATATCCGGAAAGAATGCAATAACACTATAACCTGGGTCAGAATGAAAAATGTAAATGTGCAATTTTGTACCTGCAATAATCTTTATGTGTGTTTACTTTGTATTTTTCCATGAAGTGATGCTGCCCACAGGGTTCATCCTCTTGCTGGCCAAGGAATCAACCTTGGCTTTGGAGATGTGGTTTGTCTGAAGGAAATTTTAGTTCAATCAGCTTTACGAGGGGAGGATCTTGGTGAGTAATGCTTACATTCAACAGACACTTTGAGGCCTCTGATCATGTTAGACTGGTGACGTTATTTCACAGATAAAGTGTAATGTTTGCTATTATTTGCATATTTGAGTGTTATTTTATAAAGTTTATTATCTTAAATTTTCTGTGTGAATGTTTTTTGACATTCATTAGCCTCTGAAGATTGCATCAAATTCCCTTTTCTGTAATTTTAATTAAGAGAGATTTTATTATCAGATCATATTTGTGGTTGGTAATTGTGGCAACTTAAGAATAACTTTTATCTTCTATTCAACTTTTGATCAGATCAAATAATTTGATCAGACCCATCAACAATGGTACATTCCATTTTCCAAAGGGGAAATCTTCCTTAATGATCTCACAATGAATCACAGTGTTTAGCTTGTTTGAATATTCAATGATAATCAAAATATCTCTATATTCCTTAGCCACATGACAGTCTAATTTTCTCTTTATTTTGTCTTTTCTCTTGGTTTCCTTTGCTTTGCCCATCACCATGACACCACAGGTTCACTCGGCAGTTTAACAGAATATGAGACCCAGCGCCAGCGTCATGTTGTCCCTGTCATGATGGTGATAGATGCCTTGAAGAGGCTTTACTCTACAACTAATCCTGCTGCTGTCTTAGCACGTAGTCTTGGTCTTCAAGCAACCAATGCTCTCAAACCTCTAAAGGAGGCCATCGTTGGTAGTGCTTCAAAATGAGATTGTATTCACAAGCCCTGTCAGTTTGGAAGCTAGCCATAGCACAGATGAACTATGTTTTGGACATCTTAGAAGACAAATGAATATCTGCCTTGTTAATTTGGGTATAAATTTGAAGTATGAAACAATCAGTATGTGCATACACTTAAGACTTGTTGTCTAAGTACATACATTTAAGACTAAGTTGAAAATTGTTATCCTGGCTTCAAAGAATGACCATGCATTAGTCAATGTGAGTTATAAATGGAAGCCTTATCAGAGAAGGCACTGCGTTCTTCTTCTTGTTAGTTTGCATCTGTTTTCAATTTTGCTAATGTGAATCATTAAAATTGTTTCTGTAACTCCCAAACTCTGTAACTTGGGCAATGACTAGCATTAAGTGCTCCTCAATGATCCTTTTGGTCTCTACAGTTCAATCAAGGAGGTTCTAAGGATAGAACCTCGTTGCTTCAATTGAGCTCACCCTTCATCTCTTTTACATCCCTTTCATTCTTTTCATAGTTCCTTTGTCTGGGATAACCAATGCCACAGACTAGCCTTTTGCAATATTCTTTCATATGCAACCATCTTTTCACTATAATAACTAGTATATGGCATCAAGTGCAGTAGGCAGTTTAACCCTTCCTTGTCCGTTGGGACTTTTCAGTCCAGACCTCTAAATCAAGCTGTACCTTTAACAAATTTAAAGCTGTTCCTGCAGTTTCCTGCCTTTAGGGACTTCTAAGTCCCATAAACATTGTACATTAACATAGTGCCCTCTATAAGGGGTCTCAAGCCTCTTGTCAAGCACATGATCTATTGAATCAGCTACCCATAAAATATGTCTCAAGAAGTCTGGCAAAAATCTCAAGATATTTGCAATTTACAGCAAAGGTATGTACATTTTAATTTTATTTCAGTACCTTTTATTACTTCAGATAACTTAAGAGTAAAAAAGGTAAAGATATATTTCTAAAGATATTATTATTAGCTTATTAGTAAGTAAGCTTATTAGTATTAGCTTATTAGTTAGTCCCAACAGGCAGTTAGTACACTAATGTTAACAATGTGAGGGATGTGTTTGCAACTCCTTCATTCTTGGCCCCCACTGAGGAATGTATGGAATTCAAGGTTCAGTGTGGTGCTGAAAAATGAGTGTTTTCCCTTTCCTGTATAGTGTAGTCATGGGAGTAACTGCGAAAGCCATGTTTGAAGATGAGGACACGCCGGTGGAATCAGACAATGATGAGGCGGTCATAAGTTTGTCATCTGCATTAGGGCTGCAGCAACAACTAGGGAATGATGAAGATGATGAACTGCTCAGTACCTTTCTGAACAAAGAAAATGATGAGGATGATGTTCCGCTCAGTGAACTCATTGGTGAAGGAGGTCAAAATAGGAAGTGGGAAAAAAAGGGAACAAGTAATGTGACCTCTGCTTTTGCTGAAAAGGAAGGCTGCCATGCAGAAGAATTTTCTGATTGTGAAATGGCAACTGAGGTTTTTCTTAACATTTTTGATGAAGAAATTCAAGGACAAACAAATTCAAATGCCATTTAGAGAGGACGCATATTTCAGCAGATGTCTGACGCTGAGCTTCTTGGATTTGTCGGGATAAATTTTTTCATGGGGTACAACTGCTCACCATCATGACACCACTACTGGAATTCAGATCCCGACCTGCATACTCTTACGAGAAGCCTGGTGGAAAAACAGTTAATTGTATTTTTTGATAACTTTTTTCCCTCTGTCCCTTTGTTGGAAAACTTGACATTTGATGGCATATTAGCTTGCGGTACCATTCGTGGAAATCAAAAGTACTTTCCAACCCTTGCTGATGACAAGAACTTGAAGGAGAGGGACGAACATGCGTTTAGAGTAAATGAAAGAAATGTCTCTGTGTTGAAATGGTGGGATAATAAACCCATTCTTTGGATATCCAGTTGCCATGGAAGTGAAAAAACATGTTTCCCAAAAATTGAAAAATGGTACAAACATTGATATGCCATGTCCATTACTAGTATTGGATTACAACCAATAAATGGGAGTAGTTGGTGTAGACAAGGCAGATATGTTGTGTTCAATATATGGGGTGAATAGGAAGTCAGTTAAGTGGTGGCAGAGATTGTTTTGGGGTATTTTGGACATAGCATTCATAAATTCCTATGTTGTCTACAAATCCCAGCATGGGCAACTTCCACTGCTAGAATTCAGGCAAAATGTTGTCAGGGGGCTTCTGATGCTGGCAAAAGCAATCAAACCTAAGAGGGGAAGGCCCTCTGCTGTTGTTGTGGTGGCAACTCCACAGGTCTTGACCAAGTGTAGAAAAGCTAGTTTTAGCATACCACTTGATATCATATGTCAAACCTTGGCAGTCATTGGTTGAAATTTGTTGAAAGACTTGGTCAGATGTGAGGTTTGTTTTTGAGAAGTTAAGAGTCCAGGCCACACAGCCAATGCTTCACTTGTAATGATTTCTTGTGTTGTAACGAAAAGAAAAAAACGTTATTGTGATTATCACATAATGTAAGTTAAAAATGTGAAGTAAATAAATCATTTTTTTTTATTTAGATTTATTCTCTTTTCATTTATTTTTAAACTGATGATTTTTGCAACGTTGGAAGAAAATAAATTTTCATATGCACAAAACATGACCTTTCTTTATTTCATGTGTTGTTGTTAAGAACAAATGTAAGAAAAGCGGGACTCAAGTCCCACCTGTTCCAACCATAGATCTGTCTGTCCAATGGGACTTGCAAGTCCTTCATTTAATTAACATGAAGTAGTTGTTAGAAAAACTTGATTTTTAATTTTTACATTTTTGAGTTACAACCATGGCAATCAATTCAATAAAAAATATCCTGCACTGTAGATCACAGAAAACTTGATCTGGGCATAGAAGAAATTAGGTGGCAATATCCTTGCTTAGCTTAAGTTGATACAAATTCTTAAGACTCGGCCTAAGTAAAACTGCTTTTTTTTCTTTTCTTAGTCTAGCTATTAAGGTAGAATATTAGATCATCTGTGACATGGTGACATTTGTGACCCACTTTAACCATACAAAAACTCCATGACATACTATGTCCTTTACAAGTATGTAACAAAATTTGGCATCCCCTGAAGGTAATAAAGTCTGTCATGTTTGCATCACCTTGCTCTTATTTACCCTAGACCAAGTATAGGTTTCGCTTTGGCTGATCATGCAGTACTTACATTGTACATGGCTTGTTGTGTTGAATACAGCATTTTAGTCCTTCTTATATGATGGAAATAGTTTTGATCCTGGAAAATTATGATAAACAGAGTGCCATGTAATTGGCATTATCTTTCAGTGTTTCTTGATATTATTCCTAAAGAGACGGATAAAAATAAGGAGAAAAAAATTGCTCTTAATTGGGCATTTCATTTTAGTCTATAATGATCAAAAGTGAGAGCAAATTTTTGTAACATTCACTGCAAATCTTTCCAACTACCCATGTCACAATTGTGAATGTGATATGAGAATTGTGACAATCATTACTGCGGTCTCACACAGAATCTACTAATCGTAGAGTAGTAGATCCAACGGAGATATTAAACCCTCAGGAGGAATGTATGTTCTACTTATCTTTTTGGGTGAGGGGAAATGTTATGTAGTTAACATATTCAAAGAAAGTTTTCAGTGTTACATCATGTTTGCAGAACATTGCATTGAGACCATAAATATATGGTAAAGCACCCTGATTGTGTAGTCAACCCGTGTGTTTTAAAGTCATGCCGTGAAAATCCCGATGCACCTACAGCACTGTGCAAATCGTGAAGAAATTGCTGGAAGATTGGGATTTGATTGCCAAGGAACTTCGTACATGTAAACTGTCTGCTTTTGTCAGAGCTCCAAGGAAGAGCAGGGTGCAATGCATAAACTTCTGCAGAAATAGCACCTAGTCCTCACAGAATTTCTGTAATGTGCTAAAATCATGTCTCCAGGAGACCTTCGATACATGACAGAACATGATAGCGAGATATACCATGATGGTTAGCGTAGGTACGTCTCGAGAAGGGATAAACATGTAAGATATAATGTAAGGATTGGCTGAGAAATAGTTCCAACTCATTGCATGTGCATGTTTATCTTGATTAAACTAATCAGGGGGAGGGTTGAGCTGTTTGCACCTCATGGATTTCATTTTGAACATACTTGTCTACACTGCTGGTTCCATCTTGTCAAGTGAGTGTTGTATAAACACCTCTGGATAGCCATGTAGTAGGGGTGTGTGTGAGGGCTTGCTTGCATGAACAAGGTCAGAGCCCTATATACGGCTCTGACCTTGTTCAGAGCCGTATATAGAGAGTGGTTTCTTCAAGGCTTTCAAAATTTTATGAGAGTTGAAAGTGAAATATGCATGATGGAAAGAAAGCTGCAGCTTAGCAGAGGCTTAAAACTTGAAGATCATTGTACATCACAGTTTGTCAAAGTTTGTCTTCATCTACAATATGGCGTACTACATGAAAACTTTAGGGAAAGATAAGTACACATGCTTCTACATGATGTTAAGAAAAAACTATGAATAAACAAAATTTTTCCCAATGCTTTGTTTTATTAATATGCTGTGTCAAATGAAAGTAATGTTAAGACAAAATTCTAGAACTCAGCAAAAGTGCCAAGAATGACACTGAGCACATACAAATAGTATAAGTTAAAAGTAGATACAAACAGGCTATATCTTGAATTTTGGGATCATTCAAAAAGGTTATGGACCTTTCACATCCACATGAAATCATGACAAAAGTTGCATTTTAAAGGGTTGAGTTTCATTAATTGTTAGTACAACAATTTAGTAATACCCCAAAATGCAAGTAAGTCACTTTGATTCTTCCTGAATCAGCTTGTAGATCATTGAGCCACTTTTCTACCTTATCGTACCTCATCTCTAACATTTTCATTTGGACGATAGACAACCAAGTTTTAGCACAGCTGGTGATGAGACACTCTTAGACATACATCCTAAAATTGTGGCAAAATGTAGATGGGGTCTTATATCACATGCAGATGAAAACAAAGAGTTGACATTACAGAAAGAAGCAATCAGTTGCTTAGTCAATTATTAAATCACAGTGTTGATGATATATAGACAGTTTGTACTTTATCCAGTTTAATATTCTGACTCCAGAGGCTACATACATTCACAACATTTTCATAGGTCATTAGGTATCCAATTGACAGAGTTTGAGATATAATTATCAGACTACATACTGTAGCAAGACTGTCCTTTTTAAGGTAAGATATAAAAATACATTAAACTGAACATTTCCTCTAAGGAGCTCATGATTATGGTAACACCATCCTCAGTCAGTCTACCATGAAAGTGTTCACCATTGGATCATCAGCTGCCTTAAACTTTCCACACTAGAGGCACACTGCAGCCCTGTTGTCAAGGTTACTTCAAGTTTCAATTACAGTCCCAACATCTGCTGCTTGGTATACTCCCACACCACAAGCGCACCACTGACGTGAACATTCAATGATCGGATGTAGCCAAGCTGAGGTATTTCAACACATACATCAAGATGATGGATCAGTTCCACTGGAATTCCTGTTCTTTCATTCCTGAGGTTAAATGAAAGGATAAAGATACACTTTATCACTTACTAAATGATGTAACTAAACTAAATGACTATAAAATACAATAATTGAATGCAAACAAGTATTTCTCATGAAATTAAAAGCTTAAGCCAGCGCTTGACACTTCCAAACAAATATTTAAGCTACTATTCCAAATACTGACCGGATAAGAATAAGGTATTAAAAAGACACTTTGTATCAACACACGTACCCTAATAGAAGCAAACTTTTAGTTGGAAACTTGTAATCAGTCATCTTAACACTGTTTGCAGTTTGTTCCACCCCAACAAGAGTGTAACCATGGTGTCTCATCTCTGTGAGGTAATCTTTCAGCTCCGATGGTCTCACCTGAAAAAATGGAATCATCAATAAAACAACATACAATTTTTCTTCTTTAAGCAACAGGACAGAGACAGTGTGAAATAACAGATTACAAATATGACTTAATGATTTTTTTATACTTCAGTGTATTTCACGGTGTATATATTTCAATCACACTGTTCTGCTTACCAGCATCCAATACAATCTTATGATACTCATTCATTTAAAAATTGTCTGAAAATAATTACGTTCAGCACTTTTATGCCATATATTGTATTTGGAAACAATTTATTTTCATGCAAATTTGATAAAAAATAGTAAGTGTATTCTTTTTTAATTTTTTTTTCCCTTTTATAGTTTTACTAACCTCTTTCATTGGTAACCATCTTTCCGCAGTGACACTTAAACCTAAGAATGATTTGTCTTCCAGATACCTTGCACTACCAATTATGAGCTTCTCAACACCAAAGATTTCACTTGTCCGGCAAAGACCTTCATACAAGAATGAATGAATAAATGAAGACAAAGAGAAAGGGAATATATACTTATTTACTATCAATTTATGCTCATATTTCTGTTCAGCTGAGCAAGATATTGTTCATGCAATTGTACATATGTATGCCTAGGATTTTCAGGCGAAGTTCATGATGATGTAATTTAAGTATTTCACCATATCTTCCAGTAGCACCCCCCAACCACAAAAAAAGTTGTCGGTATCAGATATTTTATTTTTGTTTTGATTGTAATAATATCAATCATAAGAAATGTTTTACTTATGAAACAGATGACAGGAGGAAACAGCAGTCTATCCTCTTAAGCAATTAAAGCAGCAGGAATGACCTATAAAACTTACCTCCTAAGTTTGGCATTCTATCAACCAATGATGCGACGACCACCAGCTGACCTCTCTTCCCTTCTGTTGATGACTGTGAGTCTCCGAAGCCAGGTGCCAGATCCTCACGTAGAGGTGTGATCTTCTTTTGAACGTCACCTCCGAGATTCAAGGGCTTCTCTTTAAAGTCGATGACATTCAGGTCAACTGATGATCCAGGTGTGACAACTAGAGATGAATGGACAGAATAATGTTACATGCAAACAAGCAGTAAAAGATAGCAGATATGATTATGCCAGACAGTACAACAATGAGCTGCAGCCAAAGCACAAATTGATGACATGAAAAAAATAATAATCATGGGGGTAATTACTAGAAATGAATGGACTATAATGTGGCAAATGAACAAGCAGTGAAAGGTATGCAGATATAATTATGACAGAAAGTACAACAGTCAGGTACAAGCAAAGGACAAATAACTTTCAAAAATAAGTTGACCATCTACGGGTAATTAACAGTCGGCAAAATAATGTGACGAATGAACAGACAGTTGAAGGTAGCATAATGATGACAGCCAATTTAATATTTACTTGTAATCAAAGCTACAATAAGGACCTTTGTGTGATACTGATTCAAAAAAGAAATGAGACATTGGCATGAGGTTTGAAATTGTTGCAGTGAAAAATTATTCTCTTTAATTTTAGAACTCCTTCACTCATCAGTGAAATATTTCTTTAATTCAAGCATTTTATAACAGAAACTGTATATTAGAGAGTTCCAGTACTGGTTGGAAATAAAATTATATGCATGCATTGTACTACAGAGAAAACATCATGGCCTTCTACTGGGTGGGATTTGAATTCATTCATGAATTTTAGTTTGGAGGTATTCTGTTAAAGAGGTGATTTTAAGTTATGTGTGTAGTTCATTACAAAGACTGTAGAATGGAGGTTTCCAAGTGAACCCAGGCACACCTAAGGACAAAAGAAGGATGATAATTCTCATTTTAATAGGAAAAAATAGGAACGTTGACCAAAAGTAGGTTTTATTCAGGCCTACAAGGGTTTTAATCAATACCTAAGTAATGTAAGTGCAATTGAACCATTTTTGGCAGTAGTTGGTGTTTTTCCATCTCCTGCGATGCAGGCTGAGACAGCTTCCTGGACCCGATATCACTATTCGCTACGCTTGTACATAAGCCACGCTACGTATAATGAAAAGGATGGTGTTTACATGATTAATGGACCCCTCCCATCTTGCTACTGCATCTAAAAAAATTCTGATTGGGGGAGGGCAATGGCTTAAAGTGGTCAGACGCAGAAATGATTCATCTATAAAGCAAGGCATGGATGTCGGTTTGGGGGCATGTCCCCTCCACTTTTTTAGAGAATGGGACACTAACACTTGTGTCAGTCCTACTTTTTTTTAACCTGAAATTAACAAAAGCAACATACATTTTTCTCAGTGAAAGTGTAAATTTGCTAACTTATGGTCAGAGAAATAAACAAAATTTAGGAGAAATTAACAAGGTCAGAGAGACTGACAAGAGCCATTTCCTGCAACCTGAAAGGTATTTTATCACAATTTTTAAAGCACAATGCTCAAATATATGTGATTTAATCATTATGACTCCATGAAAGTAAGTTAGTTTCTTTTCTAAAATCATCCAATTTCTGATTCAATGCTCACTAATGTTTTGTTTCTGGGCCGCTTTTCCCAATCTCTGAGCTGATCTCAAGACTCCTCTTTGGTTAAACAATGGAATGGATGCACAACCATTACTCCATACATCAGCATCATCTTGAGAAAAATAGTCTGGTAGCACGAGCTCATCTTCGATAACTAGTGTCAGGTATGGCAGAGTCTGGAATATGGTCTGTAAAAGAAAATATTTTAAAGCAATGAGAAAACACATTTACCCTCCTGCTTTAGCTGCATATGAATTGAGGAAATGATGATGCTATGATTGCCGGAGACACGTAATGGATTTTATACAACGATAGGTTAAATGTTAAGAGAAAGCTGTATGTTATTTTTCTTTCATTTTGTCTAAAGTTATATTTCATTGAAGTTAATTANNTTTGTTAGTAATTGATGACCTGAGATAAGAAAATGTCAAACTTTCATGTAAGAATGGCAAAATGTATAGAAAACTGTGAAATTATTACAGCAATCACCAGATGTAATAGTAATATTTTCTGTAGAGTTCAAGTCAAAGTTTGAGCCAAAATTATGTGTATCTCATCTTTGGAAATAAATGTTAAGGCTTTTCAGTGTGTGTCCTCACCATGCACAGGTTAACATTTTCACATTTTCAGGTAACCATTTCACAGCCAGTGTCTATAACTTGGACACCATGTACCCTTTTCAACCAGCTAAATTAAGAAAAAAAAACATTGAAATTTTACAAAATAGAACATACATGGCTGTGAACAGAAACTTTTCAGGTGCCGTAACATAACCTAAGTGACTGCGCAAGGGTTAATTTGAGCATTTATGATTATATAGCTTCTTCTCGACTCTATTTCTTTACCTGAATTTGTTTTATCACTCACCCTCGAATCTGATTGTAGGCCATTGAAGTATTCAGCGAAGGAAATTTTTCCAGCACCTCAGAGAGATCATCCTGTTTACAGTCTAACCAGACTTTGTACAACGAAACTTGAGACTGAACACGAAGTGACACAGTAGGAGCCATGCTCCACGGGAAGATGATTGGAATGGCCTTGGTATACAATGCAATCTAAAGATAAAGCATTCAGCAATACAGTGAAGCCTACACGTATGAAAAGACATCTTACATATAAAAGGAAATGATGAAAATCATAACTGTTTGAATGTTGATCATTTACTGGATCAGTGGTTTCCAGTACCTACAACCCCCTTTTCAGGTAGCACCATCGAAGCACAACCCCAACAAGGAGGCAATCCACTGAGTTGCAAATCTAATCCCTATTGTCTAGCATGGTCATTTGATGCCCATACTCATTGACCTTTAGCCACATGACTTTTGGCCTAATGCTGTCACTAATATTATTAAAAA
>VJOZ01027805.1:0-20851 GCA_009801055.1 Stichopus horrens
TATTTGCTTGTTTTACCATGGTCTACACCAGTTCAGAGGCATTCAGACTACAGACAGGAATTTTGACAATATTACATTGCCACAATCTTGTGGAAAGCAGTATCAGTAGACATGCTTGGATGCAGAATCCCGGATGTAGCTTCTTTGTTCAGCATCTGCTTCATCGTAATATTTGTGAGTAGTTTCCAGGGACTTCCAGGCAAATAGTCTCTGTTATTGGCACATTTCGAATCCCAAACTTTACTCGATCACAACCCCGATTGACTAAATCTTGTTCATTCCAACATTTTATTCACATAAATGTGCTAAATTGAAATACACACAACATGATGCCATTGAGCTCTTAATGCCTAAAGACTTTTGAGGCTACAGTCAGATGGAGAACAGAGTTTACAAAATGATGCTTTCACATCCCTCTGTAGAAGTACCGTGGTCTGAAAGATAACAGACACACTTCATCATGTTCATCTCTTTGCGGAGTAACGTTAGACTAGGATGACAGCAGGGGATTGGCGAAGAAGTGATGTCACCGCTCGGGATACGCGTCTGCCGACAGGAAAGTTACCAGTCTCCGAGTCTTGATGAAGATGGAATCGTAACTTAAGATGATGCAAAGAACGGTTGCTAGCTTTAGATTGCTCTCTGGCAGTAAAAGAGGGTGAGGGGGGATGTTGGATTCTACTTTATTGGGTTTGCTGACTTTAAAGCAACATGTCATGAGCTGTTATGCTGTTCCCATAGGCTTGGCAAGGCAAAGTGGTAAATGATGGTTATTAAGGGCTCGTAGATCATGTGACAGTGTCACAGACTGTTAGCATGTTGTTTATTGTTACCTTCAACACGGTGTATTCAGTATGACAGTTATACTCTCAGATCAACACAGAGATGTTCTTTATTGAGGCATCGTTGGGATTGGTCATCCCCTTAACATTTAATGGATTGACTGGTCATGACGTTCTGTGCCACGGTCATAGTGTTAGGAGAAGAAATCACCTCCAGTAGTGGTCTGGCTTATATTGTACATTAAACTTTGGTCAGGTTACATTTGCACTGATTCAAGGTACGATTCAACTAAACTGTGAGTGCAATCTCAGTTGATCACAGAAGCTGTTTTATTGCATTAGTATTCTTGAACAGGTGAATCAACAAGTTGGTATTTTGCATCCAGTTAATGTAACCAGCCATTGTGCCATTTTAGCTGAAATTTGAATTGCGTGGTTATAATCGTCCATGTGATTCGGCCTTTCATTATAACCTTCTCCTCTTCAGTGAAATTGTAAGATCCTTTTCTGACACAATATTTGTGAATACTTTTGCAAACCCACAAAACGTCGGATGCAGCTTGTTAGGGTGTCGTGTCACAGATTCAAACTTACGACAAAAGTGTGGCCAACCCTGGTCTGGAATGTTTCATCTATGTGTGCAGGTTTTGAGTTAACCTAATTTGATGAAAGGTTTATTAAATTATAATCAACTCCCTCAAGAAACTTCGTAGAGTTGACAAGTCTGGTTGCTATTGCGGTACCTTGCGAGGGTTAGAGGAAAATACTTCGCAGTACTGTAGTGATATATTTGTCTGTGCTTCAGATTAGCTTTTACACATTCGCTCAAGTAGCATTGGGAGATTCTAGTGGTGGCGAGGCAGTGCTTTGGTTGGTCTATTAACCGATGTTTCGGTACAAACCAAAAAAAGGAGCTGAGTATGAATGTTCCATAAATACTGCAGCATGCAGTAAGTTATGCCACTCCGACTGGAGAAGCTTCGAAAGTCTGAGATGGGAGGGAGTGAAAGAACCAATAAATATCTAGACTTCTGTTGATGATGTTGAAGTGTCAACCACATATTTTTCATTCACATGTTGCCTCAGATTTGTGTATATACTTTGAGGGAACCAGGTCTAATAGGCTGGAAGTGAACACAATACAGTAAGTAATATAGATGAAAACACCTATACAAACTGAGCAGTATGAAGCACAGGCTATCTCTGCCATTGACTGTTAAAGTGGCACTCCATAAAACTCGTCGTTTCATCTGTAAGAGTCCATTCTACCCACTGCGTGGGTCGATTCAAGAACTGCAATCGTCAGTTTTGCTGGTCGAGCTATCAACACACAGTCGTAGTTGTCGAAGCGACAACTCGCCAGCTTTCCAGTTAGTTGCTGCAAAAAGGCTGGTCCCTATGACATGTTTTCCAAGCAGTAATGCAGTCAGTATACACAAGGCCTATCAATATTGATTATGCGGTGTTAAAAAATGGTTTATGGAAAGTTTCCAGTTTGTTAATTAGATTGGCTGCAGAAATTGCTGATTTTCAGGTATCACCCAGCTTTGTAAAAAAATACTCAGCCATTATCACAATACCAGTAGTTTTCATGTTCCAGTATCCTCATATGTCAAACCATTTTTAGACTGCCATCTCAAAGAAAAGGAAAGAAATTAGAACTTAATGATCAAAACTTATCATGCTTGGTATTTATGTGAGAACAGTTTTAAACATTTAAACAGCCAGAGTGTGGAAATCACAAATTACATTCGACAAGACAAGCAACATGTTCCAGAATAGGTTGCCACTGTGGAATTGAGATCGGTAAAATTTGAAACACTTGTTCATCATCACCCTCTAACTGATTTGGGTTACGGCACGTCTCCTTCCTCTTGTTCTCACAGTCGATCATCACATGTAAACACTCATTGAATGATCTATACGGAATGCAAACTTGGTGTAGTCTCCCGCCCCAAAAAAGGGAGTCATTTTTCACAATCAGTCACTGTGGCAATCTCACTTTATCAAATTTTATGTCACTTAATGGTCATGTTACTGACTATATGAAAGTAACTCACCCCCTGAGGCCCTACATCTCCCCCCAGATGGAGAAGATGGCCAATCACATGGCCCTCGATTGCCTCTTTCCCAGTGGGAGATGAGTGACTTCCCAGCTAAAACCAGTCAATGAGATGGTGTTAGGCAACAGGGATAAATTGTTTCGAACGTGAAGTTGTCATGGAAGATTGCAATAAATAATACTTTTTCGTCAGATAGTGGGAATGAAAATTCAGTGGGGTGTCTGATCTGCCAGGGAGTATGAAAAACTGGAGGAAGGGACAAAGAACTCTTGACATTGATGGCTATGAATATCCTCACAAACCACACAGATATCACAATGACTAGAACAGAAAGAATATTTCATCTGTCAAGGCTGCCTATATGACATTACAGTTGCCAGCCTCCCTGTTATTATTGCTTGGGGGTATTTCTTACATGGTGTTATCACCTCAAAATTGGCATTTCTTGATTAGATGTGTTCTGTTACAGGCAATAAAGGGGGGGGGAGGGGAGCGATGCAAAACAAGTGCATTAAAAACCACAGGGATACCGATATCCACAATTTAAGAATAACACTGAAGGGTAGTAGAATCTTGCATCTTGATCAAATTTGTATAGCAGAATTATGGTTTGTCTGGTCTTGTTGATAGCTCGCTTGATGAGTTCTAGTTTTCACCGTTTTCGAGGGACCTGCAGGCACATGAGCGGCATTCCCATGGAAACCACCAAACATGGCGTTAATGCAAACTGTTTGCATTGAGAAAAACCAAATTACTCATTCATTGCTTTTGAAACACAAAACTGCTAAATAATTAAATATTGTGCAAGTATCCTCTTTAAGGTAAGTAGTGAGTGGAAAATCATAAGCTCGCAAAATTCTTGTCGAGGATGGGGAAAAACTAATTTCATGGCACATCGAATGTTTTAGTTTGTCTGTGTGCTTTATCCTCCGTATGTAAAAACTGTGTGAGGAGTTCTCATGAATCGTCTTAATGCACAGTACGTTACGAAGAACACGTCAGTTCGTTCGGTGGTTTCTCTCGTTACAGTTTAACATGTCACAGTGGAGGTTCCAACTGTAGCCATAAAGTCATGCCTGGATATGTTCCTCGAAGGCATCGTGCGCTGCTGTGAGCAACAGACCCTGTTATTTCAAATTCATAATTAAAACTGTGTAGGACGTGCCTGATGGCATGAGCGCCCATGCATAGCAAGCTAAATTGCCAGAGTGTATTGCTCAAGCTTGTGTTCTCATTGTTTGAAATATTGCTCTGCAAAATTCTGGCAAGCCGGGTGGAGCCTGTGTCGTCGATTAGAATTCTGTTTTTATCTTAGCCATTGCTTTTGGCTGGACCTGCACTGGTGAATAAATTATATCCCAAAGTGATAGCCAGATGGTGTAGCCTTTACTCCACAGTCGATGTAGAGCCAGCGGAATGTATCTTGATGGATGGCTGTAGAATCTTATCATGCTTGCCGTGGTCGTCACAAAGCCCAGCAAACCACTGATGGCTTTGTTGACCGTGCAACAGTTTCTATCTTTTTACACATTAGTCTTCACATTTCATTCTTACACACAATTTTTTACACACAAGAAAAAATACGAAATAGAACGTTCATATTTCGGCTGTAAGGGAAATAAATTAACAGAAGCCCCATTGAAATATGATATTAGGTATCAACGAGTCATCTTCGTACCAGTTCCACAATTGATCTCACACTAGGTTGTGGGAAGGAATATGATGAATGGGTGGGACACACCAAAGAACATAGTTATAGCCCATCAAAGCTCAAATTGTTACACTTTTAATATGACGATGCCCGGATTTTGTCAGTGCTATGTATCAGTGTTTCATATATACCATTTCACTTTATTTGGGGTATGATGTCATACCTGTTACAAATTTGCAAGTGATCAGTGACTGTTATACAACATTTACCATTCGAATTCTTGTCTTTTTTTTTCCCTGCAGCAACAAGAACAAGATCCAACAAATTTGTACATTTCCAGCCTTCCAAAGAAAATGGAAGAAAAGGACTTGGAGAGCATGTTGTCAGATTTTGGTAGAGTTATAAGCACAAGGATACTCAGGGATAGCAAAAGCGGTGACAGTAAAGGTGTGGGCTTTGCAAGGTAGGATTCCCTCTCAAAATGGACTTCACTCTTCTTTAAGAGTCACCAGTATTGGTTTACCTTTGAGTCTGTGCTGTTGGCCAATGGCTTCTTTCCACTCAAATCATATCCTTCATTGCCAAAATATGCAGCAGACAATCATAATGTAACAATGATATAAATACAGTTACGCAGATATGTTGTAACGTTTTTACCCAGGAATGGGATCGGAAAGTATCCCAATGTTAGACATCGCATATTTCCCAATGACCCCTTCCCAATTCCCAGACTTTGGTTCATATGAGTAATTATTGTTGTGGTTACATACTCCATGGGCTGTGGATGAATCAGTTTGAAAAGGTTCCCTCACCAGACACACAGAACCCCTCCCCCTCCCCATAGAAAACAGTATTAGGGGAGTAGATTCTGTTTTCTGAAATTAATCTTTGTTTTTCTTGTGTCTTTCTCTATTGCAGAATGGAATCCAAGGAGAAGTGTGAAGAAATTATAAAAAAGCTCAATGGTTACATTCTGCCTGGTAGGTGATATGAACATTGCATGTTGGGAATGAAAAAAGAAAGGGTTGAAAATGGCATGTGTGCAGGGGGTGTAGTACCAGTAGCCAAACTTGTATTCTGCTGCAGTCGATTACTGATAGTGATCTCTTCATGATTACTACGTGTAATCGACCACAGTGGTGGCCAGTCACTGTGAAGTTCATTCATTGACAAAATGTTTTGTGGGAAAATCGCATGGTAGGTCTTTTACAATCATGAATCTTCTCTATAGGATGTGCGGACCCTAGCGGTCGTGGAATACCGCTGAGCTGTTACGATCAACAGAGACCAGGTCTAAACTAAGGATTGACAGATGCGTACTATGTGTAGATAAATGACCAAAAGTCAGCAAGAGTGACAGTGACATGGAATGTTTGTACATAAGCTATCGTTACTTTCTATACGATATAATTCAATAGGATACTTACGTTGCCATAGCAACAAAGATGTCCTTTATTGAAGCATTGTTGTGATTGGCCAACCACTAACCTTGTTTTAACAACCATGAACTGATTGGTCCTAACATTGTGTCCCATCGTTGTAGTGGTATTACAGAAACCATGATTTGTGATACTTTGACAGAGAAATACTCAAGTTTGCAGTTAAGATTTGGAGCAGGATTAATTGGTCGTATCCCGGATCATTCTTGCAGTCGCTGGCGCAGTGACTCTATTATGCCTATCGGCACTGTTGTCGATGAGTGCCACTCCGTAGCAGCAGATGAAATTGATACCAAGGCCTTGAACGAATGGCTTTTGGCCTGTAACATTAATATCCCCTAGAATCTGTTGTCTGTTTGAAGATTTATGTTACTAAAGGAAACGATCAGTGGTGGTACGCAGAAGGATTAGGTTGCCTTGTTGGGTAGAGACTGGTTGGTGTGGGCAGCATACCGTGGATGAAAAAATTTTCGTCACATTTGATCGCAACCAACATGCATCTTTTTTGCATCTTATTTTCTCAGGTGAAACGGAAGCTCTTCTATGCAAATTCGCCGATGGGGGAAACAAAAAACGTAACCAAAATAGGCAGCAACAGCAGCAACAGACCCTTGGGTGGGGAGCTGGGTAAGTTATACCAAAAGAGAGAGAACAGAAGAAAATAGTTTAAGAGGCAGATACTGCCACTTAGAGAGAGAGAGGTTGTGTTAGGTGACAAAACATCCATTAGGCTTGGGCAACTCCAATATTTTTGGAGTCGAGTGCTCGGAGGCCGAATCGTCATGACTCTGAAACCACTTTTGCAAGTCCTCCTTTGCATCGGTTTCAATGACGTCACAACTGTTGCCTTCACATGCACAACGATATATTTTTAGTGGGAATTATGGTACAGACAATGAAGGGGAACCAAAAAGGTTTTGGCTGTTAAGAATTGGACTTCCAGCTAATAGTAATCTCAGTTGTCAGGGGAAAGTATTGATGTAGTTCTTGTGATATTTGAAAGTGGAGTTAAATTAAGTTGTAACTCCTGGTCAGGAGTCTCAATTTTGAAGTAGGGTAAGTTGCCCAAGTCTACTTCTTATGTGACAGTCAAATTGTTATACTTTGCTGTCAAATAAAGTGAAGAATGTTTTGTTTACTTTTATGTTAATTTTGCTTCTACCTGTACCATCATTGGACATTTTGTAGGGAACATAAAAATTTTATGACTTTAATCTATCTCACTAAGATATCGCTGTAAACCTCTGGAATTGTACCATGTTTCAAACTAGCTTTACAATGACATTGACTCCAGAAAACATGTGATGCTAAATATAACATCCATTATCTTCCACCAGGAAGATCTCATGCAATGCTATTTTAACAAAACTGCATATCTCAACACTCCAGATTGTTACACTTCAAAACAAATTTCTATGAAATAAAATACAGATTGTACAGATTGTCAAAATCATGGAACCAAACCACTTTAAAGTACCATTTTGATGTCATGAAATGTGATAATATCAGAAAAAATCCATTTAGAGGACAGCAGTTCAGCCTGCAAACTTCAGTCAAAATGTGATTCACCGTATTTAGTAGTGATGGTGAGCCTAGTTTATCCGGAGAAAAGCGCCCCCGAAGGTGTATGTACCTGTGGTATGTTAGGACTCCTAGAACTTAATTTGATTGTGTTTCCTACATTTACTTTCATTTGACTGTAAAGTGGCAGTTTTGGATAATTTGGTCGTTAAAGCTGACAGCAGTTTCGTCAGATCTGGAGTTCAGATCGTCACAGCAGTAATCAAATAAAAAGAATGATGCATAGGATGCACATCAAATGTTTGTTAATCACCGCACCACTTTAGAGTGAAATTCGGGATCATACGGAAATCATGACAGCGACGACGGTGGAACGGGGAACCTCATCTTTCGTAATCTACGACGAGGCAAAATGTTTTCACGGATGCAGCAGAGGATCTGCTAAACATGTTTAATAAATTCCTCCACTGCCTCTGCTGACTTTGGCTTCCCCATTAAGATACGCAAGTGGTTCACCGTGACAATTGCGTGCTGGATTAATACAGCACGTTCCAAAATTCACATCCTCCTCTCCGTCGGTGACAATTTCATGCGTTTTCCGGCTGCCGTGTGTGCGATTTTAATGTCTTCCCCAGTTAAATTCGTCTGCCCCATGGTATATGAGACTGCAAAATGCCTGCTTGAGTATGACATCACCCCCATATCTTCATTCCCTTACAAAATATTTTAAGTGATTTGCAGGCCAAACAGTTGCTGGTGACAAGCTAGCTGCCCTGGGGTCTTCTCCCTGGTCAAAACTATGTATGACAGTTCCATAAATTAATGACATATGAAATTCCAGCCTCTAAAAAGGGGGTCAATATTGATGCGCTCACTGTCACACTTCAAGTATCCTAAGGATATATTGTCCTCTAACAGCTTGTTGGCTCTACCTTGTCTATGAAGTTTTATTGATCCCTTGTCACTCTGTTGTAGGTGGTCAACAAGCTCTTTTTTTTCTCTCCCAAGATGGTGAATAATTGCAGTGATATTTAGATCGAAGCATGGCAATAGAATCATAATTTTAAATTTTAAATTATTGATTGTGATGCATTAACGATTGGCCTGAAAATTTGTTAACTACACTCTGTAGCCATGTTGTTTTTTCTTATTCCATTTTTCCAGGGTTTCCAATGCTATGGCCCAACATATGTTTGCCAGCCCTTACAACATTGGTGTCGCCCAAGCAGCAGTGACTCACTACCCACAGCTCCATGCAGGGGGATCAAGCTTTCTGCAGCACCCAACGTACCTCATGCAACCACAAATTGTAAGTACACTTAAAAGGGAAATGTTGCGTTTGCAGGAAAAATAATATGTTTGAAACCACTACTTATGGACAAAAAAATAAATTATTATTCAAAATTAGGCAGGATGGTAGCCCTCTTTTCAAGAAATTTCTCACAAATAGAAATTCACTTTTGATGTTGTTCACCAAAAGGTCTCAAGGGGATGGAACTATTGCTGATGTTTGTCAGTGAGACTGAATGGTTTAAGTTAAACAAAGATTAAAGCTGTATTGTTTGTATGCCATGTTGGTGCGTTTTAAATGTGATATTTACCTTTTGACCGGTATCTGCGCACAAACCTCAAAAATGGCAATTGGCAACACAGTACGTCACACTACATCATAGCATATCAAGTACAATTTGATTATTTAAGGTTGACTGAAATTTGCACAGAAATGGACATTTCTATGAAAATTACAGCTAGCTGCAACTTGTTTTCCTCGTAAATCGTCGTATTTCCAAGTTTCAGGTAGCCAACAAGACCTCATTTGGGAGAGGTCGATCTTATCATTTACCTCCCTTTTGGTAGTAGTTACAATGTTAAGTTTTTGAGCATCTTTTCTTTTTTTTTCAAGCTGGTATGGAAAAGTGCGCAGAAACGATCTTACACGCCCCATTTCCACTTTCAATGGGGACTTTCAAGGCCAGTTTAAATTCATGGAAGCAGTCAACCTCCTGACTATAAGGAAGGATCAAAATGTTGTGATAGATGAAAGAATTATTTCTCTTTTCAAGCCGAGATTTAGAAATTAGTCGGGTTAATTGTAGATAGTCCTGTCAACAATGTGTAACATCATCCCATCTGTATCCGCCATTCCCATGCTTTGCAAGTGTTCAATAAGCAGACCTTTGAAAATAGGCTTTTTAACAATATCAGGGCAGAAAGATATGTCCCATTTAGAAAGAGAAAAATTGCAAAACCAGGTAACTGATTGTTTGGGTATTCATGATGATCCATATCTATATAGCCTTTTGCCCAGTGACCTATCGAGGTGGAGTGACTGAGGGCGCTCTACAGAATAAGTGGCAATTTTCATACCAGGAACAGACCTTAGAGAGAAAAGTGATGTGTGTCAGCCCAGATTGTTGTTCTCTTCTTTTTTCAGCAACAGACCTCTCTTTTAACCTCTCCCGGTGTCGAGATGGTACCAGCATTACCAGGAACTCTCCCTCACCAGCTGACCACGCATCCTACTGCCGCTCATTTCCAATTGGGAAGCCCGGTAAGATACCAGACCAAGGTGCAGTCTTCCGCGCACGCGTACATTTCTCAATGTTCACTTGGAAAATAAATAGGATCATGAATTAGTGAATCATAAATTGATCCACTCAAACATGTAACCAAAATCACCCATCCACCTTTAGCAAAAGTTGAGGTAAAATTATTCATATTAAACTTGGCCTTATGCACGCTCGATATTTTTTAAGTTATAAAAAAAGAAATGTTTACATGTTTCCACATTTCCTATCGTATGTTCAACAATCAGTTCAATTGGAAAGATATAAGCTTAGGCCTGTGACTGTGGGTCCATATTTTGAGCTCAATGGTAAAACATTAGCATTTTAGTAGTCTAGAAGATCCTGATTAAATCCAGTCCTGTTTCTGGGGCATACCAAGTCTCACGTTAAAGATTAAACTCGAGTAATAGATCCTTGAACAGGACAATCTGTGTCGTTCATTTGCACTAAACTTATTTGCATGACTTCATTTAACTATGTATAACATTTTTCTGAATTTTGTAAGTTATAAGACAGCAATGACCATTTTCTTTTTTTTTTGGAGGGGGGTGGTGGAAGGAGGGTGAAGTACCAGACTGACTTGTTTATGTGAGTGGGTTGCCTGTGGGGCTTCGGTGGTGTCTGGTAGACATCTTGTCTTTGTCGATCAACAATAGTGTTGGTTGCCAGGAAAATGGATGTCTGAAATACTTCATGTGGTTATCTTCTACTCTTCCCTGACAGTTACAAACCTCTGCATATGCTGCTCATTTAGGTCAAGGTTACCAAACTCCAGCCGGACATCAGATATTGCAACCGATTTCAATGGAGGTGAGTGGTCCTACCCCTTTCAATTAATGCGTATAAACAGCCTGCTGGTTGAGCGCAACCTCAAGTTGTGCCCTTCGATATCCGTTGGCTATTTCATTTTGATCTCAAAGCTCACCTGGTTTGGTTTGGTTATGTTCGTGGAAGGATTATCCTCCACACAGCTACCTCGCCTCTCAGTCTTCCAACGAACTACGTGGGATAAGTTACCTTCAACACTACCTCAGGAACCATACTGAAAATAGCCTCACCCTACTTGCTGTGACCCAGTTCAAGCTACCATCTTCAATTGCTGATCAATTTTGAGCCATATACACTCATAGACCTTGTAGTGCTTTGTAATATTATGTTCGTTATCTTTCAGTTTTGGTAACTTGCACTGAATGTTAGGACCAATCAATTCATTGTTTATAGAAAAAGCGTTAGGGGTTTGCCAATCTCAGTGATGCTTCAATTCAAGGCATCTCTGTGGAGATCTGACAGCATATGTATCCTATCGAATTATATCGTATGGAAGCTTAGATCAATATCTCTATCAAGAGGATTTGTCACTGCCCAGAGCTGGCAGCTTTTAATTTCTTCGTCCTCAATTTACTTTTCTTTTTTTTTCTCAGGCTGATCAAGGTCTGGATGATTCCGCTACTACTGCTCATCAATACTATTCAGCCCTCGCTGCCATGCAACCCAAATAGTGGCACTTGCCATATCTTCAACAAGCTGCCAACGGAGGGAGAAGTCCATCGCACCTCACAGAAGGAAGAGAAATATAAACACAGACAAAAAAGAAAAAAAAAGAAAACCCAAAATTCCGGAATTAAACCAAGCAGAGGCATTCTACGAAAAGTTGCAATAATGTGCTACCATTGACGTTCTCTCACGCCGTCGGCCTAGAACTTTTCCCAACTGTAGCAATATGGACCTTGATGCCAGAGAAGAGCGTTGAACTTTTAAACTTATGCATATTCATCATTGATTCAAAAGAGACAGCATTAAGGAAGAGTGTTGCTCTCTCGATCTGAAGTTGCCGACAGAGATCATTGGAGAGAGAGAAAGAGGCGTCCAAACTTTTGAGAAGTCATGAAGAATCTTCAGGAAGGATTGATTGATAGATTAATTTTTAAGAAAAGATGAAACAGCTCAGAATAAGAGCCAAAGGAAATGTTTGAAATCATGCAAAAAAAAAAAGTAGGATGAAGAGGAAGAGTGAAAAGAGAGTATTAAATAATAGAAATGAGTATTAAATGATTAAAATCAGAAAATTTTATTCATCTTATTGTAAATAAGTTTAAGGATCTTAAAAGAAGTCTTAACATTTTTTTACGAGAGAAACAAAATGATGCAAAGAAAATTAAATGAAAAAACATTAAAAAAAAATGAACAAAAAAAGTGAAAATTTGTTTGTTTTCCAGCCAGTTGTGAAATGTGTGAAACTTTGTGGCCTGTTTGATGTTACAAAAAAACCTTTAAAAAAAAACTGTTTTGTAGTTTAATGATGCAGTGAATTTGGGAGAGGTTGGCAGAGGAAGAATTAGGGAAAGGATAGCAAATCAAAGCGCGGGTTTGAGAGTGAAGAATCCCCCCATCCTATTAAATTTATCTATTTGTTACAAGATAAATTCCCCACAACTCACTGGCGTGACTATACTTACCCCTTGTTTCACTAATGCATACATTTAGCCTCTAAAATGTCCTTGAAATTAATTTTAGCAGCACGCCCCTTAAGGTCTGAGGTTCATGACCAGCTAGAATTAACTTTGAGGACATTTACAGCAAGGCTCAATTTACGCATCGGTGAAGCAAGAGGTAGGTGTATGTGAATCCATGTGGTGCCACAAAACCCCTCCAAGTGTATCAAAGGAAAGCGCAGCCTCAAAAAGTTAAATTAACAGTAAGCTATGGCCTCGAATAAAAGCTTGTTTGCGATATTTGGGACAAAGTGGTTAAATTGTCGACAAAGAACGGATATCAATTCAGGAATTTCTCCTTTTTCTTTTCCATTTGTTGTTAAATTTTTCTTTCTACATTTTCTATTTTCATTTTTCTCTCTTTTGTTTTTTTTTATTTTGCAGTTGTTTGGATTTTCTTCTCAATTTGAAACAAAGAGTAGTTTTCTTTCAATTTGTTTTTGTTTGTTTTTTTTTACAAAGAGGAGACCTTAGGAAGGTATTACCTGCAACAAATTATGAGTTCAAACTTGTTGAAGCAAACTTGTTGAAGAACGGCTCCCACCGATGTTTAAGTCGCACCAGCTGGCTGCTTTTAAGCTTTTAAGAGATGAGGGGGAAAAAGGGCACGAGACCCATTTGTCGCAGTCATTCGAGGGGAAAAAGAACGACGACGCAAGAAGTGGGACAGGCGAAGAAGTAGCCCAACCTTAAAAAGTGGTAGAGATGCATATGCAGAATGTCATTCTTGCTGCATTTAAAGCACAGAATTTGCTGCCGCTTCTTGAAAATGATAAGCTATTCTCCGCCTCAAAAGATGAAATTACAGTAACTGGAGCTTTTTGGGGGTTCATTCTTTCATTCTTTAAACATTCTGTTGTATATAGATATTCTTTTCCACACCTTCTGGAGACTCTCAGGTCACTCCGGATTTTGTCGTTCAGTGATTTTTCTTTAATTTTCTTTTTCATTTCGTCGAAGACAATTTTGACAAGGAAATACCTCAAAAAGTGCTGTTGTTTGAAAATTCTGTGCTTGTTTTTTTTCCCAACATTTTCTTCTTTTTTTCTATTCTTTTTCTTTCCTTTAAAGGTTTTGTTTTTCTTTCTTCCTATCTCGAAAATACTGGTCTTCTAGTTGTGCCATGTGCTCTGAAGCAAAGCAAACTGAAGCTGTATTTGGAGAGAAAAGTCATTGTTCTTTGACAACTCATTAAAAAATAAACATTGTTACTTTCCTTGTCGGAGATATCCTTTGCCCTGTGATGGGTCTCTGAGGTAACTATCTCAGTTAACTCCAGGTACAGAGGTATCGATACCTCGGAGTAATACAAGATATTACGTAAGGTAATCTGGTGTAGCCAAAGGTTTCTATTACCTAAGGCAGTCTCATGTGAACCACTATCTGAGGTTGTGTAAGGTATCTGTTACCTATATATGGTAATCAAAGGTATCACCTCAGGGACCATAGGGGGAAACCTAAGGTGTATGTTACCTCAAGGTAATCCAAGGTATCTGCTAAGATATCTGTTACCACCATGGGCAATATCGTATCTCATGAGGTAGCCTGGGGTAACCTAAGGGCAATCCGCAGAAATCATTGCCTGAGGTAATCTAGGTGTCTTCCTTACCTAGGTTACCTCAGGTAATGCCAGAGAGTAGTGCAGTAGGTGAGACTTCTCATTTTTGTAGGTTTAATAATTTATTTTTGATACAAGCTTCAACTGGTTGTACAGACAATTTTTAAGGAATAATTATATTCAAAAAGACAAAAAAACCACAGATATGACAAAACTTTCTTCCCTGCACAAAGGAATGTCTTTGAAAAAGATGTGCTTTACATAGACCACTCTGTTGCCTTGAAACAAATAAATAAAACTAATAATAGTATAAGTTTAGGCTGAAGGGCTGGGGAATTAAGCATCAAGTAACTTAACTGTACTCAAAGGAAGGGCAAGGTTAAATTTTTATTATTTCATGTTTATCTTCTTTCTACTAAGTAATTTTTTTGGGGGGGGGAGCAGAAGGATACCAATGTTAAAAAATGCTTATTTGTGTTCCTGGTCAAATTCACAGTACAATGCACAGCTTGCTACAAGTCTGTCATCATTTTATGTTTGTTTTAAGATAGTTTTGTTTTCTTGTTTTTTTGTTTTTTTTTTGTTTTTTTAATTCATTGAAATAGAATCTATATTGTTGAGTCTTCCTGAAACAAAGATGACTGAGGAGTTTTATTCATGTCAAATAGAAGAGATCAAAAAGTCGTGTTTGAAAAGCAATACAAAAGTTGATGTATTCAGATCTGAGAAATCAAGCAAAACAGAGAGACGGGGGAGGATGTATCGTGATGGAGAAGCAAGTGGACAGCGAGAGGAAACAGAATGCTCTTCATCACCGAATATCGGAAGAGAGTTCATTGACAGTGCACTCGCTGACAGCGGGCAGAGGAAGGAGGTTTTGTTTGGTTCTCAACTGATAAAAACCAAGTTTTAAATCTATGTGTATCTTGTCAACAGCATTTCCCACTTCCATTCATTTTTGCTTTATATCTATTCAAGATTTTTTGTGGGGGAGACTTTTTTTTTTTTAAAAAGAGATTTTTAAGATATGCTTTCAAGGAAATGCTGCAAGTATCTGCCCGTAGAATGTTTCTCGTAATTAAGTCGGATAGGGAAAGGAGCTACAGACGTAAAGAAAAAAAATTGCAATTTTGGAGAAGCCAAAAGTTGACCAGTAAATTGAGAGAGCTCATAGATGGGGATAACAGCAATGTGGGGTTTTTGTCATTTTTGGTGATGTTCTCAACAGTCTTTGTTATGTGTATGATCATACAATCGGCACAAGTTTAACTCTCTCCCGGAAGAAAAATGAAACCCAGTTCTCAGAAAGAATAAAGAATCTATATGTGGAATTTTGTCATAGTGTACATAACATTACTAGCAAAGTAGTTTCTATGGTAGGTTTGACACTGAGAAACAATAAGGTTTTTTTTTATGTTTTAAACTGAGTCGTGGTGTTCGGACATTTTTTAAGTTGTACAGAGATAGGTGCGAAAGTGTTCTTATGTTTTACTCGTTTTGTTTCTTGCTTGTTTTTAAGGTCAATGTTAGGGATGTTGTGCGTGCATCTGAAAGGGGTCGCTCAGGTAACGGTTAGAGGCCACTTTACCTCCCCCTGGGTCAAGTGGTATAAAAACCCTGGCAGCTGCTGCAAAGTCTCAAAAGTTTGATTATGGTGCTTAATCATTTTTAAAGATGTTGGTGGTGTGATTTTTAGAGGATAGGAGAGATTTTTAAGCATAAATTATGAAGCAGATTGAAAAGAAGCAATTTAGATTATGTGTCGAAGTAGGTTGTTGCAAAAATCGATGTCAGATTAAGTGGGGTTATTGAAATTTTGTATGTGCCAGTACTGCCTATCAAAGCCTTTCTTTGTGCTGAATGGGTTCATATTTGTAAAACTTTCATAGGTTTATTTTTACCTTTTGTTTTCTCCCATGCATCTCAAAGAAGAAGTTAAAAATCATCTCAATGCACTCGCTGTCAGCAATAAAGAAATGCAAAGCCAATACCACCCAGCTTATAAACAAAAGCTAGGAGTCAACTTACAAAGGGGAATTTGCACACTGGACTCAGACACCAGTGAGGGGGACGGGAGGGGGGACAGTGATTCGGTGAGAACTGAGACGAGAAAAGTGGGATTGTACTGTTTTTATTTTGGTTCAGAGCCAAGACAAAGAGATTACGGGTTTTAAGAAAAGAGTCGTGCAAGATAAAGAGAGAGAAAAGTTACATTATGAGAGTGTTTGGGTCATGGGGTTTGGAAAAATTTGCAAATTATTTCTAGTTTATTGAGAATTGAAAGAAAAGTGTGTTTTCTTTCTTTTTTTTTAGTAGCAGAATGACACACCCTTCTGAAGGGGAATTTTGCAGCTCAAATGTGATTGCTTACAATCATCAAAAGAAGGCTGTTTTTCACAGTAAATACTCATCCTTTGGACATGTTTTCCAACTCAATTAAAATTTATCTCTTAGTGTCTACACAAAACGAGATCAGTGCTGTCACTGGAAGTAGACGGTGATGCCAACACACCCTTTGTTAGTTTACTGAAAAAAAGGAAGTATAATATATGCAAGCTTTGTGTCTCTAAAATGACATCCAATGATGTTTTTTTTTTTCTCTTAAGGAAACACAGAGGTGGCAAAACTATGTAATAGAGAAATGAAAGACAGCAAATCGTTCTCCGCGAGAGGACTCCCGTCCTGCGCCATATTGCCAATGCCATCGTTCAGAAACGTTTAGGCACACCCCTGAGTCTAGAGAAGATGGTGGTAATTTTGTCAGATCGCAGGAGTTAAGAGAACGTTAATTTATTATGGATTAATGCTGCATGTAAGGCGAGGTACGTCAAAGAGTTGTTTTTAGAAAGAGAGAGATAGTTATCTGTAGATTTTATTAGTGTGTGGTGATTCCAGTGTTTCGTAGGGTCCACGGCATTTGTTCATTTTGGTTCGTCATGTCTTCGTCATGTCGCCATTTACAGTTTTTTGTGCAAACCCTACTCAGCCGGAGATATGATTAACTCTATAGTTTATCGGTTGCCACGTCTCCTCTCCGTTGGACGAGTCTGTCGGTAACTTTGTAGTTGTAACAGCTCTCTCGTGGGTGATTGAATAGTTTGCTTTTTTTTTCTTTTTTTTTTCGTCATTTGGTCCTTTGATTCCTTGAGTTTGTACATACAGTCGTAGAGGTAGAAGGCTGTGTAAATTGCTAGAGTCAAGTAGCTAGGTAATTCTCTAAGAGTAATAACTATTGTTTCTAATGAAAGTTGAAAAGAATAAAAAGCTTAAGGGCTAAAAATTTTTCACAGATTTAATTGTGGATGTTTGTAAGAGTTACAAAATGGGATTAAACTGGATGACCAAACAAAAAAAAAACACCACAGATTATCTTGTGTTCTTATTTGCTTCTTTGTACCTGGAAATTTGGGCCCAGTAATCGATGTCTCAAACTATTTCACACTTCCAATCATCACCAGAAGTCACACAATGAGGCTGTTCATTCCTCAGAATTTGACTCGACCAACTAGAGCACCAATGGTGCAGAACCTCATACCTGAACACTGATGTTACCAATAACACAGTATCATCATCACAAACAGAGTAATTGTTATCATGTCAGTTGCCATTTATTTTGCAATATTTCGCAAAATGGACCCTCGGGTACCATCTTGGGCCCAAAGTTTCTCCATACCCTGAAGATTCCACTGAAGAGTAATTATGACATAGCTTCAACATTGTACAAGAAAATTTGTGGGAGGAAAAGCATTTTGTATAATTTGACAAAGAGCAAAACTTCGAGGAAACCATAAGCAGATCACTACTTCGGCATCGTTATGATATCAACTCTGTCAAAGATTTGGAGGAAGATTAACACTTGGGGCACATCTTATTCCTTGGACCCAAAAGTTGTGTATGCTCTGAAAGTACTATTTTAATGAGTATCATTTGAACAAAATACCAACATTGTACAAGAGAATATGTAGAAGTAATTCAGGTTTTTGCAGAATTTCACAGGGACCACATTCATTAGACAGACAAGTCCTTTAGAGAAGATTTACCCAGCCCAAACCCAGAATCCAAACAATTCCCCTGTAATATCTTACTTTCTCCCAAGTGAGGTGGAAGAATGGTTCCTTTTGTTAGCAAAACTCACATGATCAGAAGGAGTTCCGTGAACAGTGCTATGGCAAGTAGCAGTTGATCCTGTCTAGGGACTCGTTCAAAATCAGGCCGGCCCTGATCCGGTCAGTATGTCGTTACCAGAGTGTTAAACGAACTATTGTTCTGATGTTGGGCTTTGGGATAAAAAAATTCCTGAACTTCCTGAAGGTACCACTAACAGAGTATCATTACGACAAATCATCAATACTGTACAATATTAAATAGATGCATTTTGTAGACTTTAATAAAATGGGCCACTCAGCATCATATGGCCCACATGCAACCTTGACTGAAAAGTCCTGCTCACCCTAATGGTCCACTTTTAGAGGATCATTGTGTCCAACTAGTTCAAACAGATGGAGAGACACCTTTTGATCACAATAGCTCACACCTAGCATGCTGGTAGCTCAAGAGAGCACGCACTTTTGGTGTGTTGCGTCAATAAGATTTCAACTTGCATATCTTTTCATAATCAGCTATCAGACCACTTTTTCCCTCCTTTAACAAAGTTTTTCAACTACATTTCTACCAATTCGGTCACCATGCATATCATACTGCAGTATATCGCACCTGGTGTGAAAGGGCCTTTATAAGACTCACAAGTCAACCCTTGAATCATGTCTAGGGGAATGTCAATTTCTGCCTTGACTAGTTAGTGAGAACACAGTGGCACATGCAGGGGCTTAGCTAACACAACCTTAATCTAACCCCAAATCACATGCTGTCTAAAAAATTAAACATGCCAAAGAGGTTCATGTTAACCATCAGCTTACTATCATCCATTGCAAATGTAAGTTTGTGATGTAGAAAAATGATGAAAAACGATGTAGTTAGATATGGAACGAACACATTCTGGGGCCTTACCGGTCGTACATTGCAAATTTTGAAGGCAGATCTCTTCTGTCTCACCGTGTAAGACGCCACCTATTATTAGTTCGGCTTCGTTTATTCAGGGTAGTGACAGTGACTTCTTACTAGTTTATTTACTTTTATGACCGAATAAGTTATTTGAAACTTAGGACTACGCGCCATTAAGTTTTTCAATACTTTTAAAAAATCAGTCTAGCGCCATCTATTTTCGATTTTTCTGTGTTTCTGGACACTACGTATTTACGACCAATTATTAAATCATCAGAGGTTGATAATAAATAAGTAAACATGCACACCACATCTCTGTAGTTTACACCATTTTCGGTAGCCCTCCTTATACTTATTGTGAGGTTTATATAGAACCTACAATTAAGCTTTATTTATGTGTGGAATATAAGATGTGTGGGGGTTACCGATACCTCAGTGAGGGTACCAAGCATATTCACCGCAGAACGTCTGTAATATTTTATCATCTGTTTTTGCTTAAAGGGAAATAAGGCGTTTGTTTTACAGAAAACACCAATGTCTGTGGACATAGAATGACCAATAATTCAAAATAAGGAAGTACAACAGCTTTTCTCTGAAGAAATAGGTTTCTCGCAGAAAGAAATTCAGTTATTTGTATACCAGGCTGAAATCCGGAGCGTTGAGAATAAAATGCTCAGATAGAATCAATTGAAGCATTCAAAAACGTCGACACTCCGGAATGTTAGGTACATATTTTGTTTTAAAAGAAGATGAGTAATTACCAGTGAAAGGCTAAAGTGCATGCGCAATGCAAAATGATATCACTTGAGTTAAAGTGAGATAAGGGATGTGTGGGCATCAGTGTTGTGGACACAAGTAAGATTGTGCCAATTTCCACAATAAAAACAGTTCTTTTACCTTTATCTGATAGACATATTAATAAACATGCCACTCACACTACTCGTACTGACAAAATAATTCTAAATATTGTCCCAAATGGGTGAGTAGTGAAATGAATATTCATATCAGGGTGCGGAAGGGGTGGGGATAGGTGACGGAGCGTGTTTGGCTGTTACAACAGCTAACATGTGGTATAGAATTGACGAAAGGCTGAGCTAGGTAAATGAAAACGTACCGTCTGCAGCGATGTCTTTCTGCTCACATGATATTCAACTCATCTCTTTGTTACAAGGCTGTGAAGAGATTAAGAAATAAATCCCAGTTATAGATTAGGTCTTACAAAATATCAATTTATGTTTTGAAAAATGTCATAGTATACTTGCGCCAATTTCCATCAGTACGCACCAGCTAGCTTTCTGGTTGATCAATTTATTTATTTTTCTCCTCCTTGTCTTTTGGCTGCGTCTGTGGTTTAGCCCACCTTTCTATTAGAAATTGCTTATGCCGACTTGGGTGGATGTGTGTTTTGAGTGGGGTGGGAAACTCCCTCGATTCTTAAATAGAAACATGATTAAAATTTGACACTTGCCATGTTCTCAGGAAAGAAAGAGTGAGCTAAAATATAATCTCAGCGTGGTCAGCGTTTTATCAATCACAGTTAAAATTCAAAAGTCTCGGAAACCGAGAGGTACGCAGAATGGTCGGGATAAGAAGGGGGACATCTTGCAGAGGGCAGTGCTGAAGCGATACAAAGAGTGCCATAGTATACAAATAATAAAATGTTTATGAGTGCAATACTCTGAATAATTTTCATGAGTTGAAAGATTGAACGTACTATTCAACGAGGCGAAGCCGAGTTGAATAGAACGTTAAATCTTTCAACGAATGAAAATTATTC
>VJOZ01027815.1:0-15223 GCA_009801055.1 Stichopus horrens
AGTTGCAAGCAGTTGCATGCCATTTGCAATTCTATGAGTTGCAGAACAGTCGCAGACACGTTTTTTCGTAGTGTGACCGGGGCATTAGCAAATTCGTTCTCTTGAATTTCTGATCCAACGACAAATGGAACGGGAATTCTAAATGTTCGCCACATACTGCGTTATCCACCTGAAAATTTTAAGTATTGGTGAATACATTCTTATAAGAACAGAAATTAACATAGTCAGGAATATCCATAAAACAAGTTAAAACTACGTTTAAGGTAGTAATAACTATATTCGAATAAAACTACCAAAATTATCTAAAAATCGAAGAAAGGAGAAGCCTGATCTAACAAAACCCGTCACACTTCCTCGAGAATTTGTAGCATGTTTCTACCTCCACAACACCTGGTGCTATTACCACCCCTACTACCTACCACCACTACCACCACTACTCTTGGTGCTATTACCACCTCTGCTGCTACCGTCACTACTGCTGATGTTAGTATAACTGCTGCTCCTAACAAATAAGCTTTATACTATTAATTCTTTAATTACTTGTTATTTATGCAGCCTTTGTATTTATTGAAACGTTCTTGAAATGAAACTTTCTTAAAAACTATCAAGTAAGTGCACAGTGGTATGCTTGTTACTATGAAATGGAGATAATATTTGATCTTCTTCCGTAAAAGTCAGTGTATGTCATGCTCCTTAGAAGTAAATCTTATATATACTTGCTCTAACTTCTGATACATGTCAGTTGTAGGTAACATTAAGTTGGGATTGAAAAATGTTATTTGGCCCCTTTAATTTAATCATGGAGTACCTGAAAAAGTCTTCCTTTGCTCGATAATATTCGGCATCAAGTTACTCCTAAAGACGAAGGGCTCAATTGAGTATGTAATTGGTCTGTCACGGTACTTCCTGCTCTTAAAGCTAACCGCTTCATTCACCTTTACAAATCTAATAGACCTTTCCTCATCGAACACGTCATACGTTGGAAAATAAATGATGGTTGGCACAAAAAGACTTTACATATGAAGCCAAGATGTCTCATACCGTAAGATATCGGTGAATGACAGACATTTCAGGCTGTCCAATCGACAGGAACTGTTTATCTGTTGATGGTTTTATATAATTTGAATTTTAAGACACCAACAAAGCAAATATTGCATTGCTTTAGTTCATGCATTTCAAGATAAGATACTCCCATTTAATTTAAGTTTCGAGCAAATAATTTAAACAACATTGAAGGAGACGGGATCAACAGGTGTAATTAAAACTGTTTTATGTTTATTATTCATCCTTGTCCATATGATAAAGATACATAATTAAATTGACTATTGAGTACAAATTGACTAAAAAAATTATCAAGAACCTAAATGAAAATGAACACTGTGTGGATTAGCTGTTACGTAGTACACTTTATCTTGTACAGGAATGTACACCATAGATCGAACTGTACACCAAGCTACAGAGATCATTTTATTGATCTAAGGCGGTACTTGAACTTTACTTATTCAACCACTCTTGAGACAATTAAGAGAGAAAGTTACCACTTACATTTCTGTCACGTCAGAGCCAAATTATCTAAACTGTTAGTTTCTTTCTTTCTTTGTATATGCGCTTTTATCTTCGTCCTCCCATGCCTCTTAATTTGCGGTGTCTAATCGCCACGAGAAAGCAACCCAGTAGTCATTGCAAAAATTAAACAACATAAGTTCAAAGTTCTATCGGAAATCGCACGCTACTTGCAAAACAAAATCGGAACAAACATTCACAATGACTGTCCATTGAGAAAATTATTGAGAAATCTGAATGCAGAACTGATGAATCCTCTGAGAACTGATTGGACCTATTGATCAGACATCTGGTGCAGTCTTAAAATCGTTGTCAAAGTTTAACATCCGGTTGTGGAGATCACAATGTACATGTGATCGATAATAGATGCTTAGATTCGACGGGAAGTCGATAAAGGTGTCTTCATTCTTACTCACACCTTTTAAACACCATTAATAACATGTTCTACTTTCTAATTCAAAAACATGAATAAGTAACAGACGTATGCTGGAGTTCGTCGACGACGGACTGTTATAATTGCTTGAAATTTTACCCTTCGGGTCGACAAAACTGTCAGGTGTTTTTACAATAATAAAATTACCTGAGTTTGGATCAATGGGCCGTGTAACATGATTAGAACAACCAAAGCACCATACACACTAGCCCGGCGACGACATGAAAGCAATAATGGTCCAGAGTGGAAGAGATGTTTTGATAACTATGGATGTCTTTTCTTTGCGTTTAAAACCACTTCTTTAGGTTCGAAAGTCAAAGTGGCAAACTGATACTTGCTTAGGGCTTGATTTTATCAAATTCACTTTTATCTGTCAAAAGATCTGAAACGGACAGGCAACCTACATATCGACTAGTGAGACGCAACAGATACCACTAATGGTATTTTGTTGCACTTTTAAGGGGAAATTCAACTTAATTAGATGAGTTACGAATAAAGCTTTACTGAACCAAATAACTTTTCATTACATACAAAAACGTCATGTACAGTAGACAACAACAGTATGATAAACCTGATTTGGGATGTACGTCCCTTCCTTGTTTGCGTAGTGTTAATTATATGTTTTATTATAACATTGTTTTACACAAAAAAAAAACCTGTGAGAGTTTTTTTTTCTTTGGCTATTATAGTTTTCTTCTGCTAGTACAATACAGTATTTATTTTACATATACTAGCATTTAGATACCTCTCTTAACAAAGCAAGATTTTAGTATCGTGTTGCATTCATACTGTTCAATCAAACTGAAACAATATCATGTTTTATAAAGTTTGACATTCCATTAAACATTCCCGTATGAGTTATTGGTTGCTATCACAACTAATGAATGGGTGTTGTGCTTTTCCTGTTCACGATTTGGAAGTTACCACTAGCAGCATAAGCATGAATAGAAGCATGTTGAATAACATCTTAACAACTGATGAATATTTTGCACAATTTTCTCTTTCATGACTCTCTTTCAATGATTGAAAATCGCATTTTTTCCTCCTTCCCTTGAAGTTAATCGATAGAATACGAAATTCAATGGAGACATTGGAAGAAATGGATTTGGATACAGAAATGAGAGATCCTCAGATGACGGTGCCATGGTCATACACACCATCCGACATAGTACCACGAGGTAAGAACTATTTGAATACTCATCAGCAGTAGACGGTTGGCAAAAGGAATATGTTGCAATGTAAAAGCAAAACTGATATGTTAATAGAAGAGAAAGTGCTAGTAAAGATGATTTCAAAATAATTAGATATTCCCTACTAATGAGATGAAACTTACTGATGCACGTAAGACTGAGAATGTGGTAGAACTTTACCACCAGTGCAATAACTATTGAATTTTTCTTGTTATGAGTAGTATCAGTGGTAATTTATCGATATTTACTGGTTCTGTTGCCAGAGAAACTATTCAAGACACGCTTTGCTTAAATATAACGTCACGAGCGGGCAATTTAGGAAAAAAAGTATATCCCTTAAACCACAGTACTTCTCACAATTTAAACGAATTACATTTTGTAGCTTTTAAATATACCCAATTCAGGGTATACTCTTTCCTTTCCACCAGAAAAGAAAAGTTGCATAGGCAGATTTATACCAATCCTTCACAAGTGCATGCGCAGAGGTTAAAGAGAAAGAAAACTGAATTCGTAAGAAGTTATTCAAGATACTAAGCAGACAGTTTCCTTTCGAATCCACCTGAACACTGGATGGTTGACACTGAATAATAGGTAGATGCTACAAGGAGGGCTCACGTGATGATGACAATTCCCAGTACTTCAGCAACTATATGACTATAGCAATGTAATGTAAATTACATATTATTTATAAAAATGATAAAATGTAGCGATGTTAAGTTGCCTTGTCCTTGACATTATAGTTATAGGTAGAGAGTAAAGAACCACATATGGAATTCACACATGAAAGCCCATCTAGAAAGTAATAAAATGTTTTTAATCACTCTTGTTTATGTATTGATGATTAGCACCTGCCAAGGTATTTGCTAAATAATTTGGAAATATCAAAGATGGAACAGCAAGTCAAATTGGATTATTGACTCACTATGACAGAAAAATAAGAGTAAGTCTGAGTTTATCGACAGGAAGGGAAATTAAGTTTCCGCAACGCAATTAAGGTCTTCTTTCATATCTGTAGTAAGTTAGTTTCTTCACATCTGCAATTAAACTGTTATTGTCTGTCACAAGTTGCACAGGTTTGGGGGAGTTAAGAATAGTTCATATTAGGTATGCTGATTAATTGAAAGTCCTTTCCACTGGTTATACAGACACGTTTTGTTAGCAAAATAGGATTTAATTGCTAACGATACAACTCCTGGCATTGATATCCTTACTACTTTATTCAATCTATCAATTTCATTACTGTGTTTAATACAATAACAAATTAACAGATTATTAATATCAATGAGAGAGGCAATGTTTCTTACTTTCTTTTTGAAATTGGTCATGTTATGAAGGTCGCTGAATGCTTGGAAATATTGTGTTCCTACCGTAAGCGCTGATGGACAGAAGCAAAAAGAAAAGAACATTATACATAACCCTTGTCACATTACAACAAACTTAATGCTTGCCTTACGAACAAAACACAGACGCTAATAAATTAAACTTCTAGCACAGGATTAACATATATAAGTATGGTCAATGCTTCAGTTTCCTTTATTTGTAGTGACATTGTTTAAACGATGAACATCCAATGAGTAATAAGATTATGATTTTCCTAAACTGAATACTTGAAATTCTTTACTTCTACAATTTATTCAAAGGTAAATCAGTGTTTTAGTGGAATCAACGAAACAGGAATTATTTGATGTCTTTTGTGTACAGTATGTATGTATATCTTACCAAACACAAACCTAAGAAACATAATGAGGAAAAGATGTGCTTTTTCGCATTTCTGATAAAAGGCGTTGAAAATAAACTTTGATAAAAGCAACTACCAAGGTTTCATTTTTTCTTCTTATTTTACGATTTAATTGTAACCTTTCTCAGCCAGTGTCCTGTAGTATTGTATGATTATGTTCAGTTTATTAAAGTTTTAACATATATCCCATAACGAATGTAAAATATTACACATATTGAAAGTTTTAGAAAAAATGAGCATGACGTAAGAACTAAAGCATTCCTGAAATCTTCGTAAGACGTCAGGGAATCGGATGACGTCACTATTTGTCTGTCATGCATGTGACTACCGTTCAGTTTATAAATAGTTAACTTGAGACTGGATGACGGAGAAAAGAAACAACTTTACAATAACATTCAGAATTAAAATGTGTCAATGATAAAGTCAAGCTGAACTCCTTTGTGATTAACATAACCTTTCTATTATTTTAACTGTTTAATTATTATACCTCTGAGAAACTTCCGATTTGTTTACACTCTGAGGTGGTGAAGTGAAAACCAATGGTGCACTGTGAGTTTAGAAAGTGTGTGGAGGCTATATTCAATGGGTAAGTTCACAGGATACTAAATTGAGACAAACAACATTTCGTGATACTCACCTTAAATACAACGTGAGATAGCCCATCATTAATGCATATTTACACTTGTTCACAGCACAGTGGTTTCTGCATGGATGATTCAAGAATTTGAAAAACAATTTAAGATACCCTTGAAATGTTAGCCAAATGTATACGTTTTGTAGGTATCTGTCCTTAAAGTCGACATTTATTTTGAGGCGGTACTTCGTACAAAACCAAATAAGGTCCGCTTTTAGACCTGCCATGCCCAATTTGTAACATATTTGCCAACATATTAATATGTTCTGTTGAAGGTCATAGTAGCGATTAAGTACATTTTCCCTTTAAATTTACAACAGAGTTCCTAAATAGCCTTAAGACAATTCATTAAACATTACGATAAGAGGTAGTTTTTGTTCTGCTTCAATTATTACATCATAATGCACCGAAGAATAATTTTATCAGTTGCCTATACATTTCAGTTAAGTAACTCTTAGTCCAACACCCTATGATGCTTCATGGCTGGGTGCCAATAATTGTAAATGGTTAATACAACCCATTTCATTCATTGTTCTTCTCTAAGGTTAAACTGATTAATTTTGAGGTGCTTAGGCAGCTAAAATATCAGATGGGAGCTAAATATCAGATTGGCTATAACTGTTAGCAATTTATACTAAAAGAAATTCAGTATTGACAGCGTTAGTAGTCGCAAGCATATAGCTCCATGGATAATAATATTTCATTACGTTCATATTATACGTAAAATATAAATCCATTTTTTAATCAATTGCTCACCTTGTGGGGATTAGTACTTTTGCAGGTATAGAGATGGATGGTCGGAAATAATAACCACTTTAATAAAGTCGATAACTTCAACTAAAACGCTTGTTTTAACTTGATAACAAAAAATGATAAATTGTCCCCAGATGGTGCCATAGATCACGTTACATGGAGTCTGCGCTTCATTAATTAAGTTCATCTCTGGGGACATTAATGAACAACAGTACACGAAATGACAGAGAGAGACCACAAATCTTGTCAGACAATCTGAATATTCATCGAGATGCTAAATTAAACCAGACTACCCCTCTGAAGCTTCTAAAGATTTTAAATGATGACATAAAAAGCAACATTTCTCGCTATGTCTAATATGTCATCAATAAATATCTTCATCACTTATTCTCGGATAAACTGCTAGCTTCTAAAGTTTCTTTACATCGGTAAGTATATTATTTTATCATTTCTATTAATCTTTAACGGTTACTCCACAATTTACTGAATTTGTTCCAACAAAGAATACGAATTTGTTCTAAGTTGTTTTCTTTTCCTTTTGCAAGGCTGAATGCGAATGTGATGCCATATTCCCGAGATATGTCTCTTAATATATAAATAAAAGCACCCTTACAACAAAACAGAAATAAATACAACCGAAGAGTGGCTGCGTGATTACAGAATATGACTATAGTACTATTGACAATAAACACTACTGCTTTCATATCATTTACAATGCGTTATAACATCAATAATTAGATAGCACTTTGGTCAAGCATAGCAAATTAGCTGTCAGACATTTTCTGAGAATACAGAATGTTTGATCCAGACATGTTGATAACATGTTAAATGTTTATTCCTCTGTTTCATCTTCATTATCTGTCACACGAACATAGATCATTCTACAAAATCATCCTCTAAAGAAAACACTGACACGAATCATTGGAGACCATAAGGTATGTTTACCTTATATGATGGGTGTAATCAATGGAAACGTCAAATACAAGATCACCGAATTCATTTTTAAACCAGTGTTTCTGTTTTATTGATTCCAATGTATAATCATATATATGTGACTAACATACTGTCTTTATAATAACAACCCGGAAGGTTAAACGGACGCTTATCATGCCTCTGGTGGAAGATTCCTTTAACGGCTATTGAACTTGACGTGAGATATTTAATCCCGTTGAAAGAGTGACCGTTTAAAGAACTCTCAGCCACATTTTCTATTGTGGATATTATACTAAGACCATTTTTAACACATAGTTTGTTCATTTCAGGCTCACTCGTTCCAAGCACACTATAGTTGCTATGTTTTCTTAGAAAAGGTGCTTTACTTGTCGTGAGGGAGTACCCATAGGGTTCTTGGAGGATAATTGACAGGAATTACTAAATAATTAAAAGTTACTGTTTGTAACCTTCTGTTCTGCAGGGAGAACCCTTTGCTCAAGACAAGAAATAAAGTGGGGTGATAGTAGTTTTAAATTTTGTTGTTTTTTTTCGACCTGTAGAACTCTATTTGGAGGACTCTATTTAACAGGAAAAATCTAATCTGGAGGAATCAATTTGACATGGGGAATTCCATTTTGTTCCTTACCCAGCCCAACCTCAATGGACTTATTTATCATTCAGCCACAAGCTCTACCAAGTCCTGCAGTGAAATGACGTGTGCTATCTATATATCCAAGTTAAGAATAACTTAATTTGCAAACAATACATCGCAGATTGTATTCTTACTGTAACTCCACTACCAGAACAACGCAGAATAAATAACTGATTCATAAAATTCAGTTTCTGTGTAGTTTTCTGTTAATTTGGTGTTAATATTCCCAATCATTTTCATAAATGAATGATTTCTGTATCAATGGTAAGTTTATAAGTCAGTAACGAGATGGAACAAAAATACGACAATTGAAATATTTAATTTGGTTTTGCCATTGTTGGCATGTTTCCAAAAGAAATGGAACACGTATTTTAATCATTAGTAAGCATTTATTTTTCTCACTGTAGACGTCGTAAAAATTAACAATGTGAGCTAATTAAAAATAAACTGCCCATAACATGTTAGAAAGAAAAGATTAAATTCCACAAAATCACTGCTCTGCATCAAATAAACCTTGATATGAATGTCAATGACCTGAAATCCCCGGTGGTATCTCTGTTTGATTTTTTCTTTGTTACGACTAAGGGGACATTTTGTCTGTACTGGCAATGGAGGTACTACACGTAATCTTCCACAAGATACACTTCAAATCATTACCAAATTTTAAGAAAATGCAGTTGCTTCCAATGTTAGGGAGAACTGTTGCTACTCCTCCCGTGGAAGATGTATCGATAATAGTTGCTCCGGCAGCAATGCGTTGTTACCTCACCTGTATGAAGCGGAACTATGAGAATCCCAACCAACCACTGAGAAGGAAGAGGTGTATGTCAATTCTTATTACACAAATTGGATATAACTGTTGCCACGTTGACTACCTTCTTGTGACAATCGAGTGACTTTTTACTGCCGGAATCAGTTACACTGCAGATCTACTCTCCTATACAGGCTTTGTAGGCTTGGCATAAGAACAATCTACAGTTAGTTCCAGATCAATTCATCCAACTTCGAAAAATGCGGAAAATGTATAGTTATAATACTTCATAATTTCATTTTTACATTTACTCTAATATGAAATTACATTTGTGGCTGTGAGCAATCGAGGTGCGGAGAAAGTGTAACCTCTCTTTCAATATGTGTATCACACCTTAATTTCATAATTCCATTGTGTCAGTCAAGATATTTATGAATTCCGTCATCATGACGCGCCAAATTCATTGAATCTTTCATGTCAAGTTTAACCTAGCCTACTTATTCACTGATATCGAAGGAGGTTGTACGATCATTCATCGATGCAAATTTGATTTAATATTTCCTCTAGTTTTTCCTATTTTTATTTCATATATTGAATGCAGTAACGGGTGATAATGTGTAATTTATTCAATTGTTGAAAGATGCATAAACCAGAATACAATGTGTGAGACCAAAAGCCGACTATCCGTTACAAGATGTAACATAAGCAATTTTTAGATCTCAGTTGGAGTTTCAAACTGTATGTCTCAAATAATCTGCAAACGACTATGGACGAAGCCCCGTATAAGTGATTGTTATTCTTCAAAGCTGAAAACATGGACTAAATAATCTTTTCTCACCCCTCCCCCCTTTTTTGTCTCTTGTCTTTAATATGAAGACCATGCTAGTGCAATTCTATGACGGTAATGCATACTCTACACGTAAAAACGTCACCTTCGTGAGTTTCCATATTCCATTCCTTCGAAATGATATATGCAATGGATGAAAACTACGCCACTAGGATATTATAAACACTCGCTTGCTTATCATCTTATATTCCTACAATTCTATACATGATAGGTGGAAACACTTAGGCTTAGATAATACACTCGTCGAACTTAACTGCTATAGAGTTGGGCATGATTAGTGGAAACACAAAGGCAGATATACAATACTCGTGTATTTTTACTCCCACAGCACTGTACAATATAGACGACAGTACTTAGGTCAACGCATTACTCTAGAATATTTATCATTAAATATATGTGATAAGATAAACAGTGACTTTATCTATGATGCTTAACATGTAGTAGACAAATTATTCTAGTAGACAAGACCTAACTTTTTGTGATGTATGAACTTATTAGGTACTAGTCTGAGTCAGGAGGCACGGACTCCACCGGAAGTGTAATGAAATAGACAGAAATAAACTGTCACTCTTACCAACAATTAACTGACTTTCACTTTTTCCCCTTCTCTCCCTTTACTATTCTTTATATTTATCACAACAGTAAGTGTAAACATTGTTAAATCATCCCTCAGTTGCATGATAATCACAAAAATTGGCAAATAATCTTCCACAAACTAATTTCTATTCTCGTCATACCTTGCTCAGTTTTGCTTCTTTTTCAGTGTAATTACACATATTATTACCATGCCACGCAGAGTTTGCAAAAGAATATGTGCCCCTTTGGAGGATTTCTGTGGTTCCTGTACGCAATGAAAATACACTGAATGCATTTTGTTCCTTGTTATGAGATCTTGAAAACCAATTTATTAAGCATAACTTCAGTTCACTGACGCGGCCTTGGTCAGTCTCTAAAGGGACTTTAAACTAATCCCAAGTACGTATTTTCAAGTTAAGCTCATCCTTCTGTTTTAAAATGTGGGGCTCAGTGAAAGGATAGTTCATTATTCACATTTCATATTGTCTTGATAACGCGTTCCTTTCTACCATAGATGAATAACAATAATGTTGAATTCAAAGCCGAAGTTTCAATGTTATCTTTTATTGAAGAGGAAACGTCTCTCTGGTTTCAAAGATAATAAATGGTTTCTTTTAGATTTCTTTAAAGATTTATAATCAACGCATAACGATATATGCTTGCTACTAGAATGATGAGGTAGTATATCAAATGCAAGTTGGAAATAATAGTGGATTTTGGAAAAATGNNCAAGGCTTTCTTGGTATTCCCATCTACACAGACATGACAAAAAATTAGTAGAATGAAAATTCCTCACTCTAACCATTTTGTCAAAGCATGTTTGAGTTCATGTGCTGCATACAATATTCATTATAATCACATGATTACATTAATGGTTTATGATATTCAAATTCACTAAACAAAACACAGATGTATCTTGAAACGTTACATCGATATTCGACAAAACAGTAGTAACCTTATCTTCTATGATGAAGATAATGTGTAATGACTTTGACTTAGGTTAAACATTGTTTTTCATTTCAATAAAAAATAATTATCCAAGTATTCTTAAGTAAGCCAAAATTTGTATTCTAATGTTCAATTATTTTAAAAATCACTGAAAGTGGAGATTTTGAAAATGAGATGGCTATGTTTCTTACTAAACCCTTTAGGTTTTGTTCCATCGGAAGTTCTCCGATAAGAAAGTCTGCATTTCTGCTCTTTCCACAACTTGTAATGCTCAGTGTGTTTTGTACAATTCATTATGTCTCTCACGATAAGCCCTGGGACATTTGCGAAAGATAATGTTTAGCACAGGCTGATGAAACCTGCCTGGCCTACATAAGAAGGAGAAGTATCTTGTTTATTTGTTTCTTTTTTTTTTAATTTGTGATTTATTTTTAAGTTCTGATTTAATGATTAAGCTCTTTCTTTTACGAATTACTTTATTACGAAGAAACAATCGTGAGCGGCGGCAAACGATAGCTGGAACTAACCGACTGAATATTCGTCTACGGCTGAATGGTTAAACGGAATCGAGATATACCATCGTCGACATGCACGTGAACCGATTTACTTTTTGGGTGGTATGCTCAAATACATATGAGTCACGTTACTTCAATATACCACCTTTAATCAGGTATGTGTCGTAATGGTATAAATGGTAATGTTATCATTAAAGAGTTGCCTTTGGTTTTAATAATCGATATAAATCTCATATGGCCAAAGCAAGCAGTGCCGATCACCAAAATGATCACAAATCTTTGCTGTTACCACAAACACTCACATCACATGAGACCATCAACAATGATTCTGGGACATGCACAATCATTTGATACATCAGAACGTTCCTTTAATAGAATAATAAAAATCAAACGTGAAGGTAGTTAAACAATCATTGATTTCGTTGATGAGCCTGGCTTATTCTCATTATATACTTGACAGGTTACTCATCAACACATAAACATGAGTCCTTCAATAAGAGCAGGTAAATTCATTGAACTTAACTTTGTGTGGATTACTCTGTCTTAATGTTATGCAAGGACTTTCATACAAAAATATGTTTTTTATAGAAAACAACTGAGTACATCGCCTAGCTGATGAGCAACAATGTTATCACATGACAAAATGAGGAACCGTCTGTTACTAGACTATTCTCAGTATTGCGTTCATGAAGTGACTTCATATTCGATTAGTATTCAAGTTTAGCCTTTCAAGAAGTTACATGCATAGTCCTTGTGTTTACTTTTTTATATGTTCAAGCACCTATAACGAACAAACCTTATAACGTCTCAAATCAATATACACTTACTGAAATGAAAGAACTTGAAACTTGGGACGTAACAGAAATGATCCAGCTCACGAAAAAATGACTATTTTAAGGGAAAAAGTAACTTACTTTGTTTCGCTGCTCTATGGCAGCTTTCCAAAAATAGTTCGAGGTAGTGTTGTAATGTAGTGTAGTAATATAAATACATTTTACAAGCAATGATAATTAACTTGTTTTGCTATGTCTGAGGCTGATGGATATTGATCAATGACCTATTGCTGAAATCGCCTTTCTTATGGCATTTAAAAATGTTTGTTTTTATGTTTTTATCGTCAAATTTTAACTGATCATCCTAAAACTTGAACGTCCTGTTAATAAAGATATGACAATTCCAAAGTTGTCATGCACGGGAAACGTCTTCTTCAGTTGAGTTCTCTTCAGATAGGAAGTGACCCGAGGTTTCCTTATGATGATGATGATGATGATGATGATGATGATGATGATCTAAGCATCCTCTTTTTCTTTTGTGAAATCTTCCCATCATTTGTCTATCATGGGCAAAAAGCAAATAATTGCCCTAAATATGACAGTTAAAATAGTGTGGAAGTAAGGAGTGGGTGCAGAAACCCGATTTTATTTGAGGTAGAAAAAATAAACAAAGAAGGTATCAGACACGTAAAAAAAGAGTGATGAGGACACACGGACTATTACATTAGTGTGATAGTATGGTGATGGGGTACCCGTACGTTGTAATGACTCATGATTTGTATATTGGTTGTACCGTATAACATCGAATCCGGAACTTGCAATTCTTAGGTCACACATGAGAGTGCGGAGGTGGAGGCTGTTGGTGAAGGCTATGCTCCATTTACATAAATGGTTCCTATTTCAGTTATATTTATGTCAAATTACCACCACTCTCTCTATTTTCCTACACTGTGAATAAGTTGTAACATATCACATACTTTGGTGTAAGTTTACAATGGTTCGTAGTCACCAAACATTGGCAACTTAAAGTTATCGTACACAGTGTTTGAACTTAATTATTCTGTTCTGCTGCAATCTACGATACTACAATACAACTTAATTTATTATTGGATCTATTTTTTTTTTTTTTTTGTTATTTACGGATGCTTACCTTTGTTGTCAGTACTATTTGGCAAGCTTTTTCTTTCTCAAACAACGTTTGTTCCTCTTCTGGGATTTTTAAAGATCTTTGTCGACGTTTCTTGTGAGACATATCATATGAGTTACGGGAAATAAATGTTAAGTTCTGCCTTATGCCTTACAAATACGTTTACATGCAAAATTCTTGAAAAGTTCATCATCTCAATACCACATTTCTACAGAAAATACAAACTTCAAAGAATGAAAAATTTTGTGTTTCTAAGTTTGAATGTAATTTCATATCCAATAAAGTGATTCAAAGTGAATGTGCATCACTTATGCTGAATAACCAATATATTACTACATGTATCTTAAATGGAAGAACACGTTCAAAACCATAGATTTCTGTTAGGAATCATATGCGAAGGATAACCATAAGTCTATATGTCATCTTCAGGTATAAGAATAATGATAAGATATTACAAATAAGACGCCTGCAGTCTGCACCATTTGAGACCAAAATGAGGCTATAAGCTTTAAAGTATTAAACAAACAACAAACACAAAGAACATTAAACAAACATAGGTTACTGACTACATTTTATACTGAGCATGTACAAGATGGGTAAAATTTCGTTTACAAGTTTGTTCAAATAGGCAATCTTCATTTTTTAAAAGTTTTGCAACCCTAAACTATCACGATTTCAGCACCAGTTAAAACTTGTACAAAATTTCAACACAATGCATATTTTAATGACTTCCATAGAATTTACAATACCGTTATCTCTGTCATTGACTATAAATGACAATGACATACAGCACTTGGCCAACAAATTGCAAGGATTGATTTCTAGGCCTTAGTCACACATGGTCTTGACAAACTTCAAAACCATCTATGATTAACTTTCATCACGACGGCACTTCAATTTCAAAGCATGTACATGGATTTTACAGCAATTACGTAGAAACAATGAGGGGTCAGTCGTTTTAACGGTAAGCGGTCAGCTCTATGGATGATGCTACGGTTACTAAGATATAAGTGTTATGTCTTAGCGTAATGTCGCTGCCACGATATGCCACTATCTAAAAGCAAAAGTGTTAAATGGCGCCCTGGAGTAAATTTTCACTCCATTCTGGGTGAAATTCACCCTTATGAGTGGGCCGTGAGCACACTTTTTAAGAGAATTTCATTCTTTCGTTTTTAGAGAGTATGGTTGTTGAAAGGTTAGTGCTATAACAGGGTATGGTTGCTAAGATGTCAGTGCTATAATATGCTTTGGTCGCTGAGTGGTCTATATGCTATGGTAGAAGTTTGTGGTATGATATATGCTATGGATGTGACTGTTGTGAGGTCAGTGCTATGGTAACTTACAGCAGTATTAACGATTGTGTGAGGTAAATTATGCAATATAATGTAGTCGATGCGAGTTCTGTGCAATAATATGCTGAGGTTGTAGATTGATCATAGATATGCTATTATATGCTATGGTGGAAGAAATTTTGGGGTTACTGACATGATATGCGATGTTGGCTGATACATCGACGCTACAAGATGCTGTGACTGTTAAGAGGTCACTGCTATGATCAATAGGCACTTACTAATATGTGAGTACTTCACTCGCTATAATGACCATGATGTACTCACTACAATGGTTTTGACACACTCACTACTATCGTTGTGATGCACTAAGTAATATCGTTGTGATGCACTCACTACTATCGTTGTGATGTACTCACTACTATCGTTGTGATGCACTCACTACTATCGTTGTGATGCACTCACTACTATCGTTGTGATG
>VJOZ01027833.1:0-12422 GCA_009801055.1 Stichopus horrens
CAATAGACGCTGTACGGTTATCGATGCCCGTATATTACGAAAGCAATACTACAAAATGTTAATCGGGTTCCTCACTGCATTAATGAGCAATAATATATGCCAAACACTTTTCCTTCTATATTTTCATTTCTCTCCTCAATTTTGCGTAGAATGAACTCCGTAATAGTAACTGTGGTTTTTAAAGCTTTCTCAAGGTTTAACCACGCACTAAAGTATATATATAGAAGTCCCTATATAATAAAGTATCGATTTCAGAAAAGGAAAAAAGGGAAAAAAAAATATCCAGTGATTGCATTTGGAACCAAACTGTAAAACTAAAACGTGTTCAACTGGTGTGAGGATACCCATTGTAAAAATACTTGGTTATAAATATTCATGCAGTCCTGTAAACGTTACGATTTGCCTAATTAGTATGCGTCAACATTGAGGGAAAGGGAAAGAAACACATTTTAACCCGTTGTGACACAAGTCCTGTTATTTATATTCTCATACAGGGGTTGCTTTTTGTTAGGGTTTGTTTCTTGAAGGGACGAGATATTTAGGCTACGTTTGTGTGTTTTCTTTCTTCATTCTTCTTATATATAGGTTAAGTGGTTGTTAACTTTTAAGTTGCAGATAGATTCTGAAAGCTTTAGCGAACAAAATCAAACGTTTTGCTTCTTTTTTTTTTAAATGAAAGTCAACAGAAATGCATTTATATGATGATGGTTAACCCTCTTGCATAGTACAGAACTTCAAAGAATACGATATTCTTATAAATATAAAACAATAATAATCGATCTGCATTTTATAGGAAAAGAAAGACTTACCCTGCAGATGGAAAAAGTATAGAGGTAAATTAGTGTTGGCATTAAAGATATGTAAGCAATAAAATGTCAAAAATACTCTGTTGTGTCGTCTGAACTAGATCCGAGTTTAACGTGTCGTTTTAAAAGAAAAGCAAAAGACATACGACTAAATCTAACAAATAGAACTGCACCTTTAAGAAAAAAAAAATAGAAAGATGTTTCTGATAAATACTATATCATGAAATTTCACCTATAGTTCCTTAATTACAAATGTCTAAGTTAATTTGCTTAGATTCATCTTTCGGGAAGAAACGTGTCACTTGTCCAAGAAATTCCGTTTTCATCGTTTAAGCGATAAGTTGAAACACATAGCTCTGTAATGATGATATCACGTAATGATTCCAATTTAAGATTTTGAGGGTCTGTAAAAAAAAAATGTTCTGCTTAACCAATGTAATTACAAACTGAATGAACAAGACATTAAAAGACATAGAAGCCTAAAGGAATATGTTACTAGTTATCATAAACAATGATGTTCTCATAGACAAGTTTGCAGTTTGAATAATTCCGACAGAATGAGAAACTTGATTCACACTAATACCATCTTACCACGACATTGCATCGCTCAAATTTTGCATGCAGGATAAAAAATCAATAAAATTTAATTCCTTCTGAGCAGGGACCTCTTGCTCCTAATTCATAACACTTTCGCAATCTATAAATTTTCGGAACCCCAGCTTCACGGACATGCAACTGTAGCCTCTTTATATCTTCTCAAGAAACACAATTTACCCGTCGCTGGGTAGAGGACCGGTAAAGGGATAAGAATGTTAAAAAGAAAAGCGCAAAATAATAACAAAACTAATTGAAATAAAGTCTCAACGTTATTTGTTAGGACTATTTTTTCTGAGTCTGTGTCTTGGTGGTAATAAATCACTCAATTATTTTTTTTTATATTCATATTTGGCGCTTTTAAAAATGTAGGTCAAATAGAGCAAATTACGGTAGGTTTAACATTTTTTTTTTTTGCAATAAATAAGAAAATGTTGCTGGAAGTAGTTACGGATTATTAATTAAATGAATTTAAGTAAAATCAATGAAAAAAGAATAAATAAATAATACGCTTCACTCTCATTCACACCTGCAGACGAAGTGACAGTTGTTGCAAGTATACTTCGACCAAACAGAAGTCTTTCTTTAGACAGTCCAGGTTCTGATGTCAAATTTGACTTGCCTTTACACATCCGACTGCCCGGTTGACAAACTTTAAATGTAAACCAAACTTGAAAAAGAAACGCTATATGATAATATCATCACTTCGTATTCCACCAATTGAAAAACTTTGAGTACCCTAGAATATCTTGACCACATGGTACAGCACCATAACACCTGTCCCATAAGGACAAGGAACCATGGCGACAGAACTGTGTAGTGTATAAAGATCTGTGTCACTTAACTGTTGTATATTTTAGAGAACAGTGTAGCGGCATCACGATAGGCTACAAATGGAGGAATACGCAATTGACTGCACATGAGCATAAGCCTAAGCAGCAAAAACACATGGCCTAAGTTTTTGTATTGAACCTGTATGGAATATCATTACAATCAAAGGTACACCTACATCCTCGGAAGATGAACATATGTTGGTGAAGCAATACAGACTGTACGTATTAATGAGAAAAAAAACTCCAGCGTATATAGAGTTTGTAAACGAGTAAGTTAAACATAGCACATTTATATGCATAGACTACATTATTAAAGGCCGATACAGGGTTTCCCAAATGTAGGGTAATCAGAACAAACAGATAATGTTGAAGATGAATACTGAAGAAGGATATTAATCGTCATCTTAATATAATCGGAAAATAATTATATACGATAATAGACTAATGATATCTAAATCTATCATGGAAAGTTAGTAAATCTATCATGGAAAGTTAAACTGAAAACATTACGGAGCACCTCAGTTATTTGAATGAGAAAATGTTCAGTTCCTCCCATTATTTCAAACAAAATTGACAGACGCCGGTTTTGTCCTTCCCGATGATGTCTACAGTTAAAACATTATTATCTTATATGTTTACTGTGCTCTTATTTAAATTTCAAAGCAAGCAAATGTCTGAATTCCATCAACCTTTCAAATATGACCCGGTGTTACGTAACATTTACGGTTAGCTTTGTACTTCTGTTATGTTTATTTAATGCAAAAAAAATATATATATATATCTTTACGATTTTGGTATAGAAGCAAAGTAAAGAAGCTATGGCCGACTTGCCGTTAAGTTTGGTGTGGTGACCCACTTATGTTCAAGAAGACCTATAAATCATGAAGTCCTAGTTTTATAATATTCAACACTCGCGTGTACGGTTTGGTCATTAAGTTTTGAAATAATTCCAATGGAAACCATGGCAGAGATTTGAAAGTTAACATGAGAGAGAAAAACAGAAAGAAATATTTTAAATGTTTCCAATATCCTTACCTCTCTCACTCACTATAGTATGGCAAACAATAACACAACATAGAATAACGCACGTGGATCAAAAAGTAACCAAATTTCCCTTTTTCTTTCTCTCTCCGTACGATATATATTTTGGATTTATAAATATACAAAACGCTCTCGCTGTTGATGTACACTGAATATACAGCCATTGAAAGGAGTGTGAACACGATGATGGAGTCACTTAAACTGAATGGAATGCTAAGGAATTATTTGTGAACACCCCCTTTTTTGCTACCTCACTTAATAGAATTCATCTCTACCAGTGAAAAACCGATTAGGCAAACAGGCAGCACAGGTTCAGAATTGCAGATTTGCTAAATTTCCTGTTTAAGTATTTTTTACCCCTCTATTTTATCGAGTAGATAAATTCTGTTACGGCGTTCTCTCCTTACCATTTATGCATGCAAGTTCTCAAGACATCGCCCGCTGGAGTACCGACGAGATGATGTCAAGAGCGTATATGCTACTCCGAGAAAGGAAAAAAAAAAGGTGAACAGAGATAGAACACAAGGAGGAATTGTCAGCAAACACAGAGTAAATTGGTGAATTAACAAGTGTTGTGTATTAAACATGCAGCGAAACGAGTCAAAATATTGATTGAATCAAAAGGCGGAATTTTAATTTACTTTGACGGTCTCCTAACTCATTTACATTCAGTCGGTGTTTCATGAAGACCCACGGTAAAAACGAAAAAAAAGAGAAAAGAATGTGCACATACACCTTACCATAAGGGTATATATGTATACGTTGTGTACCAGATATTGTACATACCGCACGCGTAGATTCTAATTTCTACATAGCTTTTAACATAATGTGTATATACACCAACGATTCATGGTTTAAATAAAGAGATATTGAAAAGACAAGAAGAATTTTTTTTTTCTCTGTCTTTCTCTCTGTCTCTTGCAGGTTGAACTTGGGTCGTTGAGCTTTGGGTTGTTACTGTTAGTATTGATGTGATATAATTGAATTACGACAACGTGTAATAGTAGTATGGTACTGATGGGTGAAGTTGCCTGACAAATAGAGCAAGTATATACGTGGCCCAGTACATGTCAACACGCGTGTTTGCACATATCAAGCAACGCGAACTATGCATCAGGCGCGTGCGGGGAATTGGAAGTACACACAAATGCACCATTTCATTACAGTTACATATAATTCGTGTTTAATCGAGAGTAAAGTTTTCTTTCCATCAGCACAGTGGGGTAAGCATGGTATAAACGGGGCGAACATCTTTTTCGTAAGTGAGTCAATTTATTAAGAAACAGAAAGCAACGTTTGCTACTTACAAATATGGTTAGAATAACTTCATATTAATGATGCATAGTTATAAATTCAGTAATATATTGTGAAGTTCAAAATTGTGGGTATAACTGCTCAATGACAATATTTAAAATTAAAAAAAATACTTATGTTAGGCCTTTATGATATAGATATAATTAGATCAAAGATTAAAACCAAACTATAAATGAATTTATGAATGAATAGAATTGAAAATAATTATTTAAACAATATACTAATTTTAAGACAATGGGCTATGTATTGAAGACATAAAGCGATTACAAGGATTCCCTCTCCCCGTGAAGCTATCGTTTAATCTATTATAGATAAGTTGTATAAGTGACCTACAAACGTCAAACCATGCAAATGTACATTGCGACAATAAGGGATCCAAGTCCTCAACAACACCCTACTCTCCTGAAAATGTTTTAGGTATATTCATACCCCTCCCAGAAATAATTTTTGTACCCTTTCCAATAATTTCTGGGTGATTAAAAACAGAAAGAACATGTAGGTCAATTAAAGATTGTCTTCCAACGTCAGGGAGCGGGAAGTCCAAAGATCTTTACGATTCAATTTTGAAAACGACACGTGCAACCCCAGTTTAGAAATGACATGTTGATACACACAAGCTTGACGTCATAGAAAGACGAACGGAATTTCAAGTTTGTACTATTCAACTATTGGCTGCAGTCTGTCTTTTCGTCTTTCTGTAGAAGCCTATTGGTAGAGATGAAGTTAGATCAAGGAGCACGATAAAAAGAAAGGAAGCTGAAGATAGATTGATACTGTTTGTACTTAAATGTGAAGGTTATTCAGAGAGATATACTATAATATTTGACAGCCCGAGGCAAGGATCACTATGTTACTTGCGCAAAAGACTAAAAACTTCGACGCAGACGGTATACTGTATTTCATACTGCCATTAACACCCTATTCACCCTCTCTTGTAGGCCCATAATCCCCCCCCCCCATCTTTTTGTATTTTCCTTTATTATCCCTACCAGAAACACGCATACTTTTGAAGTCAAGTGAACTTTGAAAAACATTTCTTTTTTTTTCCAAAATCTTAAGAATAACGCTTTAATGCAAAATGAATAAATGAACTCAGGCACACCATTTGTATATGCTTTTAAGTATCAGCTAGTTTATTGGTATTTACTTTCTGGGCAATATTTTGAAGAAAAAATTAAATGACCAAAAAGTGTTTCTCAAGTTTCAGCTAGCGAGATCAACCTACGCCAGCTCTATCCACACAATATTTTCTACTGTCGATTTCGTCAAAGCAATTATTAGTAGGGTCCTTATCCGTTCACCTGAACCGGTATGGCACAAACACACAAGACACCACTTGGTACAATAACGGTCTGCTACATCCGGGTTACTACAGCTGGACAATTAAATTTGACCATACAATGGGCTGCTACATTGAGTTACTACGTTCAGGCTAATTACAACGGGCCACTACACAAGGATACTACATTGTACTACTGCATTCGGTACAGATTTAAAAATCAAACGGGTAACCATTAAACAAAGTCAAGTTTTTTTTCTTCATTTTAAAAGAAAACATAAAGATTGAAAAATGATTTATCATACTGAAAATGTTGTTATCATTTANNTTAGGTGTTTTCTACTTTTGTTTTTTTTTTTACTAAAACGAAGATACATTTTGAGTGTTTTAGTTAAATTCAAATTCTTTCTTCTTTGTACCGCATAGACGACATATATTGAACTTAAAAACAATATAATTTACATTTGACAAACGCATTAAACGAGCTCCTTTTTATTATCGTAAATAAAAAGAAACAGTAACTACTCCAAACGGCTTCACAGAACAGATAGTAAATGAAGAATTGTAAAATAATAAGCAGGCAATAAATTAAGCGAAATAGTCTTTACATTTTGGAATAGTAAGCAGGTTGAATCTACCGTAATTTGTAAATAATTTGCAGGACGTTAGTTTTGTTTTGTTTGTTTATGCAGCAGATACTGAAAGAAACTTCATTATAGCTCATAGCTGTTTAGTTATTTCCTTTGAATTACGTTAGCTTGTTTCTTTCTTTCCTCACATACTTAAAATTGTTTTGTGTTAATTTTACTTTCCTGTAGCTATATTCGATTCACATAAAATTAAAGTTCTTCTACGAAAATTACAGTTATGTTTTTTTTTTCAAGTTCAAATTTTTTTTCTCAGCTCAACATTTCATAATATTTTAAATGTGTAAAATCACTGCCAATAAACACACCGTGCTGCAGAAATTAATTACACTAAACATTGCTTGCTTATGTGCTACGTATCTAACACATAACATGACATAATTATTAAAAAATGGGAAATTCATGTGCCCAATATGCTTCGTACAGTCACGATGTATTGCAGAAATAAACAACACAACAGTATGTGTTGCCATCGTTTTGCATGCACAACCCCAAAGCGTATGAGAAGTTATAAATATAACCTAGTAGCATACTTTCTTGTAATGTGCTAACTTGAATACACGATCTGTGAGACAGCTGCTAATGTAACAACCCTTGGAAACATTGCTTTGTACGTATAAACGCGCTGTGTATGCCAGCTATTTAAAACAACCTGTGGAAACATTGTTCGTGTACATATAAACACACTGTAGTTTGTTTTCAAACACAAAAGCTATCTTTTGAAGTTTACTGTTGCGTACCGTAAAAGTAAATCTTTATTTTAAACAAATACAACAACCAACGTGCTTCAATTGGCTTTGTCATCATGTTTTTATTGATGTTCTATTCAAAAAACTTTTCCAGGACATCTGCTCGCTTTTTTTCGCACCTGACTTTTCCCGCACCTTTTTTTTTTTTCTCTTTCGACTTTCAGCTTTGCCATGCAATCTCTTCCCCATCTACGCAGTTTGCATGCAAACCCAGCCGGTACGATGCCCGTAGGCAAAACCGCTGGCGACCGGTAGTATGAGCAGGGCAGTTACGCTGACGAACACTCCACAAAGCCACTTAGTGGCAGTCGGGCGTGATCGGAATATATAGAGGAGTAATACCTCTCTCAAAATGGCCGCGAGCTACGGGACCGGAGGCTTGCTTCAAAAATCTCACAGCCTAGGTCTCAAAAAAGAAGGGAAAAAAGAGGAAAAAGCGCTGCACACATTGCGCTTTTTCGTTGAGGAGTTACAAGTTTTTAATGAATAAAGTAAAAGAAAGGAAGAAGGAGAAGATGATGAAGAATAAAAGATAAGAAATAAAAAGAAATAACGTCAGCTGCACGCGAAGCTAAACAATTTGAAGCTTTACGGAAAAGGTGAGAATGATGTCAAGTTACATATAGTAAGAGATCAATCTCACTTTTCGAGATTCACATCATTCTGAGGATCGCTGTATTACGGAAACGGCTTTATCTTTCAATTCAATTAGTCAGCCAGTCAGCCAGCCAGCGAACCAGGCCATTATTCTGTTAGATTTTCAAACTGTCAGTCTGTTGCCAAGCTATCAGACTATCACTTATCAGTCTGTCAGACTGCCAGTCGGTCGGTTCGTAAATCTCTCAGTCAGTCTATCGTTCAGTCTGTTCAGTCAGTTCCTCAGTTTGTCAATCAATAGATAAGTTTGTCAGTCTGTCGGTCAATCAACCAGTCAGCTTGTCAGCTAGGCAATTACTTTGTGAGTCAGTCAGTCAGTTTGTCTGTCTGTCTGCCAGTCAATCGTTTTCGAAGAAATTATGAGACACAAAATGACATCGAATGTCTTAGTGATGATGTAACAGGCTAGAAACTACTACAACACTCTGGAAGATCTCACAACTGATATGTCATCACGCAAGCATATGAAATGTTTCGTACCAGTTTCAAAGATGTGAAGAAAGAACTGTTCATTAAATTTTACTTATTCACTGAGAAAAAAAGTGACCTCATTATTGATAACATTTGGTTAACTTTGTATTGTTGAAAGAGCAACCAGAGATATTACACCGAATTACAGATATGTCATAAAGGTGAATATGAATCATATGCTAATGAGTATAGACCTACATGTGCACAGCCCACTGCTGACACCACTGTATGCAATGTCGGAATGTGTGGGTAAATTCCATGATAACTAAGCTAATTGATGCCACCAATGGAAATTGCATACACCCAAGGGAGTTCAAAGATTATTAAAAACACTCTGAGGTCGGATTTCTTATTCAATGACCTTATCCAGTGTTTCCATATTGCTGAACAAGTCAAACTATACCACAAAGTGATTACAAACAATTTTGAATGTTTGGTGTTTCATGCATGCAGTTGAAATAATTAACAGGTGGTCAGCTTGGCGATCACATGTACATACAGATACCAGTGCCCGGAACGACCCAAAAAATGCCAACGGCGAGACGACATCGTTGGTGTTGCTCTCAAAATTTTGGAAATTTTAATGATGTGACGTCATTGTGATGAAATTCTAGCAGATTCACTCACAAGCAGATACGGTGCCGTGTACTTGTACGAAAATTACATCTCTTTGGAATATAAAATAGAATGTAGAGAAAGAACCTAATGGAAACGGGAGGGATGTGCGTAGTCCTTTATATCGTACTCAATATTTAGATTTTCACACTCTTGTATAGGTCAGTTCTCTGGATGATGGACTGACCACGAACATTTAATAAAGTAATCTAGAAAGTAAAATCTAATAGCTGTTTGTACTTGATTCACTTCTCAAAAGTAAAATAACATTTATCACTGTAACTTTCGTTTTTACCTTGTTACTTACTCACTAGAAAGTGACGTTGAATCGTTGCATTTCTGTCGTATTTCTTATCATATCTATTTTATTCATTTATCTGTTTATTTAATGTTCGTGTATTTGTTAACGCTTCAAGCGATTTATTAAACTGCTGTCCAATGATGGAAAACATCAATATTTTCTGCATTTTGAGATATCGATTTTGCGTTCTCAGTCACGATGCTGTAAGAGAAGAGAATGGTCACATTTTGGACAGTTATTAAGGTTTCTACCTCAATTTGAAAGACGCACGTTGACATTTTCAACCATAGGCAAATTTTGACGAGACAAAAATAGCCAATATACTGCCAAGATTTTTGACGAGAAAATCAAGGGAATAAAATGGGACGGGAAACAATGCACTTGTTAATGTTTCATCGAAGATGAATAATTTCGAAATTAACATTTTTAAAGGGTTAGTCGCTCATACTTGAATATATGTAGCTGATTTTTTTTTAAACTCAAGAAAAATTGGAAAGTACAATCCTACGCATAATTATAAGTATCATCAACCATATGGATTCATAACATCACACACTTATTTCTGACGTCACAAACGTAAATTGATGTCATTAGGAGTGTTAATGGGTTACTCTCTATAATATTCTACTGCACTATTGCCTCAGGTGAAGGAAATTTTCTTTAATTTAAAATAGCATTGGTGACAATAATATAATTGACAATAATATACCTGACAGCATTATTTGGTCATAAGTCACATCCATTGAAAAAAAAGTTTGGAATGAGCCTCACACAGAAATGCAACATTCACAACTGCAACGAAGATTATGCTAAAATCGAACCACAACATCAACTTATTTTTCAATACCGTGATTTTTCGGCTCTTGTGGAGTGCCTTATACTTATGGGCAGTCCATTTTTGTGGACTTTTCCAATACAAGTGATCGGTCACATTGTTTCTAGTTGCTGTCTGGTGTGTTGTGATCATGTGACCGAAGAGCTCGCGCACTATCGGTAACACCAAACGTTGACTGTAAATCAGCAGATCATACAAATAGAAACTGCGTGACTGATTACTTGGCTTCAGTCTAGGTCTTGCTAGGTCTACAAGAGTGGAAGCAATCTTGCCAAGAAAATTTAAGGTTTGTACACTCTCAAACCTCAGTGTATAGCTACCTCAACAGATGAAAGTTTCCTGCATTATTTCACATGCTTTGACACAGGCTTCCTTTTTGTGTATGTGGTGTTTATTACAGGGTTGTTCTTTCTTTAAAAATGCAACTTTGGTTTGTATCTGACAGTCGTATTTTTGCTGTATGAGAATTTGATCGACGGATAATATGATTTTTCATAAATTTCTCACTTTAGATTCATGTCGTGTCTTTTATAATCTTTTGCGCTCTAAGAGCAAACGGTGATTTTGGTAATCGTATTTTTTACCCGGTGTGAGATGAGACAGCCAAACTGACAGAAAAACGCTATCTACAATAATAAAAAAGAACTGAAACTATGAATTAAGTGGGAGAAGACTCTACTGCCATAACGTGATAATCTTCAAAGTGATTCTTCAAAGTGATTCTCTCCTTTTGATTAAGATTATATGCACCAGTACATATTTGCAGCAGTTAACTGACTCGTTTTCAATTTTTTTCTTGCCAGGAAAGTGCAAACAGACTTAAAATGGACTATTTTGTGGTCTCGTTCGTTTTGATCGGTCAACAGCATACAATAGCGCAGTAAAACAGTTGAGGTACTACCTCAGTAAAACAGTTGTAGGTACTACCTCAGTAAAACAGTTGAGGTACTACCTCAGTAAAACAGTTGTAGGTACTACTATGTGAACATTTCAAGTTCCGGAAGGGATTCATTTGGATATAAAGCTTATATTGCTGCGAATGTTGTGGTCAGTGGGAAAAGTTTACGCTAGGCTGCACCGTGTAGGCTAGTTAAGGTACTCATTGCGGAGTTGGTAACGTTCCGGATCAGGATGGCTCTTTAATCTGTAACTTTTGTTGTACTAATTTCGTGTTGACGTTGACAATATTGTTCAACTTTCATCAAGATACTGCGTCTTTACAATGCATTTCTAGTTAATAGTTCTCTTCCACAGTTTACTTTCTGATATTCTTATTCCTTAAACTTCACCTTGCCAACACTACGCCCCGCTGTGTGTCGTGGCAACCCCGATACATCACTATAGCGCATCGCTAGTTCCAGAGCCCTCGCCTGGATAGACTAACCTACGTACAAAGTTGCGCTTCATTAACTGCCTACAGGCATCAAAAATCCAACAGAGCAACGCACTCTTTGTACCCTTGACGAATATTCACGCCTATTGCTTACGATACTTAACACCGCCAGGTTGTCAGGTTATTTTTCTAGAAAAATGTCGAGAATTTGTCATATTTTTTTCTTCTTTGGTTTATCTCAATAAACACTCACGGAGCATAAACAACAAGCGCAAAAAGTCTTTATGGTTAATCGGATTCTTTAGAACGAATCGAGATCTTTTACTCCTTATTTTCTTGTTTTTCCTCTCTTAATTCTACTACTGCTTGTTTGCCTGTCATTTCAGTGTAAAGACTCTCAATAGCCACATTACAGCTAGGGAGTTAACTCGATTTTTTCTTTTTCTTATGTACTTGTAATTCACACTTACTGTATATACACAAGTGCTGTGGTGTTATGCCTTTATGCTCTTGAAGTTATCTTCTGCAAAAATACGACATTTTGCAGTTGCTGTATGGCAAGCATGTCTAAGTTGTTAGGAAATATAACCCCCTTTTTTTTCGAATGATGTGCAAACCTGCAAGAATAGCACAGTGGGTGTTACATACACAAAAGTGCCATAAATACTGTTAATGTTCTGCATACTCCAGAAACATTGAAATATACGCTAACTGTATCTGAAATCAGAGAAGTAATGGCATTGAAAATATTAATAAACTAAGCTAAGCTGAAAAAAGAACGTTAGAATTTGTCAGCTTGAAATCTTCTGTTAATGATGAACCTGTAGAATTGACCCAGCAACTATCTAATTTAGACACTTTGTAAAGATGGGTGTAAAGATGCGAAGATAGCATGATTCTTTCAAGAAAAGTTTATTTGCATTACTATATTCATAACGACGCTGAAG
>VJOZ01027844.1:0-10482 GCA_009801055.1 Stichopus horrens
TTTTATCTTGACATACTGAGGCCGAATTTCCGTTCACTTTTAGCATGAAGATAAAACCTTTCCACTTATGTCATAAAATGTATACAGGCCCAAACTGACTACAATATCTCATCACTACATATATATTCTGGGGTGATGAGATAATAAAATCTAAAACGCGCATGCATGGTTTTGATTGGATTTCATTGAGGAAGTGGATATCATTGAACTAGATACAATACAGAGTTAACGTGCGACACGTACGACGGCGACCACCCGTCGCGTCTGCTGTGGTCGTGCCGGTGTGAACGATTCCACGACTAAAGTTCAGTTGTGTCGGAGGCAGTTGCTGGACTACCATAGTGTCTACTTAGGTGCATAGCCAAGAGGGGACGAATGAGGCGATCGTCCCTTCCTCCTTGGCCATATTGTGTGTGTGTGTTTTTTTTTTAAGGACTTCGCCAAAAATACCCAGCAGAGTAGGCATAGCCATGGAAAGGAGGACCAATAGGGGTACCCTGCGCTTGATCTCATGTGGCAGGCCTATAAAGGCAGGGGTGGAGTGCAGGATTGGGAGCATATATGCATGCATTTAAAACACCCAGGACGGGCCGTTCTCTACTATCTGCGTAGTTTGTAGAGCCAAAAGTTTCTTTGAATGTTCATCTCGGCATTGCATCATTTTCACAGACTAATTGTTTTCTCAGTAATTGAGAAATTGTAGACATGAGATCTATATTTGAAGGTTGGATTCATGCAACTGAAAAAAAAAAAACACTTGGGAGGGTCTGTTTCCGGCCTGTTGTGGGGCGGTTGTAAAACTCAAGATTATCTTGTACACTCCGCGCCATCTGATGTTGGCATTCCTCTTAAATATGGTATACTCACTCTCCTTGGCATATTCCTGGCTACTCCCCTGTGTCTACTATTTATGTAAATTGCTCACGACGGAAGGTCTTTTGTAGTCCCCTAAAATGTTCCAGATTGCAGGAGATCAGCAGATTTCACAATTTTTCGGGGTAAGCATGCTCCCCCAAACCACCTAGCAACTGCATGCTCACAGCCCGCTCCAGTCGCTTCCGTATTTGGAAACTGGTCCACATCTTTAAAAAAACACCCACTCCTCCACATGGGCTGACTACGGGCCTGTGCTTATACAGGGTTCTCAAGGGTTGCAGAGTGCTTGGGGTTGTCTTGAANNGTATGAGAAACTCATCTCTGGCAATCTGGAGAGCATTTTTAGAAAAAAACACTCTTCATAAAGTACTTGCTGGCTTATGGTGGCTCCGTTTAGATGATCCCCTTTTTTCAAATGCCCCCCACACTAAAAATTTGTTTAGAAAGGCCCTGTATTGTTGTATGTTTTTTTTATTATACAGTTTCTCATACACCTCTTCAGAGAATATGGAGGAAATAAACCGAACCTTTGAACCTTTCTTTTTATTTCGAAAGCCATTGCACCTTTTCACGAAATGCGATCAATCTTACTCCTATGAGATGACTTGATTATTCAAAATGCTGTTCAAGAAAACAGATAACTTTCAAAGGTAATACAAACATTTTACTTCCAAAAGGAAACAAAAGCAAGAAATGTGAGAAGGACATCACGAATATTTCAAACAAAGTGAAGATTGTTCAACATCTCAGCAATGGAACAAGGCATAAAGGTGGGAGTTGAATGAATGGGATTTATTTTCCAACCTCTAAAACATATTTTCTTGTAATATTAGATTATAAGTATACAATTTGACCTAATGTAAGTGTTTTGTTTCTTTTTTTTTCACATGTTTCTCTCAGCGCAAGTCGTTATATCAACTGTAAGGAGAGCACTCGACCGTTACCCGTAACTACGTAGACTATAGTTACGTCATCAAAGACATCAGTTGCATGAAGCGATACAATATTACAGCACAGTATATTATTCTGATAAGTTCGCGAAGTGATGCAAGTCACACTCCTAAAATGAGGCTTTTCTTGCTATTTTCTGTGTGTTTTGATTACTTTTTATTAGTGTTGTAATTGTCATAATGTTTACTATTTAGCACTTCATTAATTCCTCTATGTCTAATTGAAAAATTGGTGTATACATGCCATGCTTTGATTCGGCAATTTCATCACGACTCTGATGCTCGAGGGCATTGGCGTAGCCAGGAACAGGGAAGTGCAAACCGACCAGCCGAAGAAGCATAAAGATCGAAAGTCACCAAGGGTCCAGCTGTAATGTGAGATTCACATTCACTCTTTTAGGGATTTTATAGGGGCAGAAACACTTGATAAATAGAATAACTTTCTCACTATCTAAGCGGAGCACCACAGAAAAAAAGACAATTTTTTTAAAAATCCTGGCCAGATTGCATGAAATGGTACTTTGCAGGTTCATATTCAACATGATAAAGTTTATTCAAGAGAATTTTGTGGGGGAGCCAAATACATGGAACTCTTTAATTATGACGATACCACGTTTATGCCATCTAAGCGGAGCGCCACTTTCGGTTGGCGGGGACGGAAGGAAAAAATGTTGGCTTTACAATCCCCCCTCTTCCCGATGACCGGAAACCGCACTTCCTGGGTGTTCAAAGCTATATGTACCAAGCCTTGAAATAAGAATCACATGTCTGAGATTTCTCAATTTATTAGAAAAAAGATCAATTTATGAAAAATGGGGCATGGGGCTGAAATTAGAGAAAGTGGTGGGGTGGGGAATTGTAGCAAAACTATATAAGCGGTTGGCGCCGAGCGTACAGAAAAAACAATGGATAAAAAACGCTTTAGATAGTTGTCGCTGTATTTTTTGCATTTTCCACTCAAGTCTTCAGAACTATTGGTCCTTACAAAAGTTGCTTGGATGGGATCAAAAATTCGATGTACGACGTTTTTCTAGGAGGCTGTGGCCTGAGGAAGTTATGTCGGATAAGTTAAAGGAAATTTTTCAATTTGTTCTGCATTTTGATTGATGGCAAATTCGAAAAGCGCAGACTAACTCACATGACGTATACATATACAGGGGAGGAGTGTTTTGATTACATATGTAGTTTTGTACACTCACCAGGATATCTGGCACTACTATGTTTGCAAAAAAGAGGAGTTTTAGACAGGCTATGAGAGAGGCTGAATGTAAGTGGTTGGAAGAATTGTAACTGCCTGGGAGGATGAGTCTCAGCTTTTAAAAAAAGGCACTGTGTGATACGGAAATACAGCTCTATGCCTCTACTACATTTGAGCACCGAGTATTTGAGCTAGACGGGAGACTTACCTGTAACTGGAGCGCAATCATCCGTTGGTGTGTTGTGTACAGACAAAAAGTACTACAAAATGCCGGAAGAGACACTTTCCATGCATCTGAGGTTACATTGTAAACATTTTTATTTTTTACGAAATATTCTGCTAGTGAAGGTACTCGATGATGACAGGGTGTACCCCCACCAAAGTGCACCCCTTTTCCCGTGTGTGCTTGCAATCGGGCTCATGTTACCTTCTAATCGGTTTACACTTATAGGTAGAAGAGGAATCAAAGTAATGGTGTTCATGTCTACCATACAATTTCCATTAACAAATCTGGATTCTGTAATATCTGTTCGTAAAATTAGAGAGTATTCAACAATCTTACCCACAATTTTTGGTTTGTTCATGAGCGTATATGCCTACATGGTTTCCGCGCCCTGTAGTGTTGGCAAGTTGGCAGGACATATGACATTATACTCTGGCGGCGACGTAAGACCAATCTAGGCCGTCTCACATGAAGAATGCATATACCTTCCATTGTCATCCTACGGGAATGAATTCAGAGGGAGGCGGCCTTCCCGGGCTTTCAAACCTGGCAACCAAAACGCATGTACTGTTTTTTGCACTTCTTTACCCTTTTAATATCTTCTTTGTTAACTTTTTATCCCTGTTAACCGCAGTGCTCGTGTTTTAGTATACACTAACCCATGGTAAGGAGTCAGCTATCATTGCATTGAGGTACGTACAAGCTTGCCGCAACTAAACAAATCACAGCAACATTGGGGGTAGTACATTGCAAACGGGTGTAGTAAGCCATATCCTCTTGTTTAATGATACAAGCAATGAATATTTTCCATTCGTCCAATAGTATGGGTAATTTCATTCCTACACTTATTTTTTTTTTCTCATGTAACTCTCATCATTGTATTGCACAAATTAATAAATTAACGTTGTAAGATTATTTTAACACTACATTTAATGGCTCGAATCATTTATAGACATCGGTATTAAATGGCGTCAAAGAGTCTCAAAAGTTGGCGCCGTCTCTTTTTTCATAGAAGAATTTCTAGCCTTAGTCCTGACCGTGATATCTCTTATCCGACTCTCTTTTGCGGCGTACTTTGAAAATTCATTTCTTCAGTACCCCAGTACCCAGAAAAAAAATCATGAAATTGTTATATTTCTAAATCACACCTAAGTTTTTGTTAGTTACAGTTCGTAACTACAAAAGCAGTGTGAATTAGTGATGACATGCATCCTTATAGATGTCATTATGCGACCATCACGAAACATGCTCTATATGTTCAGTATGGATATCCATTGCTCACAAAAACACTGAAAACAATACGTGAAACTCTTAAAAGGTAATGTGTAGTGTTACATACTAGTGGCGGTGTTAGGTGTGACATCATTAAGGGCTAAAAATCAAGACCTATTCTTTTTTCACACAGTAACGTAAAAACGATAGTATACGAACCTATACATGGTATATATTCTAAATCAAAAGGTTGGTTGTGCCCGCATTCCATTCGACGCCCGCCCTCTATTCCCCAGTTTTGAAATTTGTATATCACAGTCGTGTTGTGTATTGATTATTCGAACGATCACGTGATTTAATTCATTTGTATTTCATATAGCCTATTATTGCAGAGAAACATGCTATGTCCGGTCAATCGGCTATCAAAACAAGAATTAATAAATACTAGCAATCAAACTAGCACATCTGAACACAAATTGGGCCTAACATTGCTATAAAATTTAAGATCTCGTAGATGACTTTTAGCAATGAGTGTTTAGTGCAACTTGTATGTAGCTAGCATGTATGCAGCATGTATCACGCAATCAATATTGATCCATGTTTATGTTATTTGAATCACTAGTATCAGTCCCAATTGAAATGCTATAACATCCATTGTAACCCTACATGTTTACTAACTTAAAAGTTGACAAATAAACATTTTTGCTCGACTAAAAAAGTGATTTCAAAAGATATTGTGACTTTATCGCTGTGAACAACAATGTTGAAGGTAATAGGTCAGATCAGTTAGTTGATGAGCTTAGAGAACCGTGGTCAAATCGCACGTAGCACCATCTGAAGCACACTGCGAGGTTACTGCTTCTGCCCCAGTCCGCATGTATGTGTATGACGTCATCATTCATAATGGCAGTTACATAGTAAATCAAGTATAGCAAAAATGTATCTATAATATTGAGGAACGTAAAACTATTGATTATTGTGACATTACAGATCTTTGTAATCATGTTGCATACACGAAAGCGTAAACAGTGTTATGTTGTATGTGCTAATGTTATTTATTGCTTGCCTTGTGAACTTTGACACTGGGTAGGCACTCACTGAAGTCAATAATCCCACATGCATCGAACCGCAGTAAGTAATTATCAAGATAGACAAAAAGGAAATAAAAACTTTTACACTACAGCTATGAGCAGTTAATACATAGCTTCATTGGTGTCCGAGGGACAGTGTGATGCCAGAGTGATGTGACAGTTTTAATTTAGTGTTTTACAGTAGTGGAAGAATAGCAAAACGAATGACGTTCACAGACCTATTTTTACCATTTGGAGAAAGATATAATGCCAAAGGGGCACGTTGTGTAATTGTAAGCGTATAAGAGAATGGTTTCAGTTCATTAGTGTCCTTCCCTTCTGTTGTAGGCGTGTATGCATTTTGTTCTTTATTCATTTTAAATTTTGTCATGGTGTTTGCTTTAGAAGAACTTCCATATAAGTCTGACGGTGGTAAGTTGCAATAAAACCACATACTGTGTAATTCTGAACTGGTTAAACTGATAACATGACATCACTCTCTCTCCATTCTCCCCTAATCATCCCCTTCCTTGTTTTTGCGCTATAGCCTGCTGTTTCTTAAACGGTATAAAACACATAGAATAACCATACGATGAAGTGCGAGTAGGAGTGCGCACACTACATATTGTAGAACGTCAAAAGAAAACAAAAGATACATCTAACTAAATACAATAATTACATATTGAAAAAAGACCACTTAACATTACACTTGCTACACACACTCACACCCACGCACACACAAAATAGGAAAGTTACTTTATTCACCCTATCCGTCTTTATTTGGCTTTTTGTACGAACTACTTTATGTTTTATGTAACAGACACGCCAACCTACATATACTCCTACTACCTATGTGACATGTAAGTAGATGGGTCCACCGTCATTTCCATTAAGGTGGACTCATTGTTTATTCTCGTTCAAACCTTTAGTCATAACTTGACAGAAACTTTTGTAATGGTCAACCGTTTATTAATCCTATCATGGCCTCAGTGCATGCTTACAACTAGGTATTGAAATCTTGTTTTTCTTCATTTATATTAAATATCAAACTATATTTGGGGCAAAAAACATTTGGTAGACATTATGGAATGTTTCTTCAGCGAATTGTTGAAATCTCAGAAAGGTTCTTTTAATTGACGAATGTACTTACAGGGAACATTCGTCCGATCCATTTGACCACACGCATGCTGTAGAAATATTCCAATGATCTACCTTCTGCACTGAATGTTATTCCACGGAATGATAATACATTCCAAAAGCTCACAGAGATATTTCTGTTACCAGACCAATCTTAACGTTGTGTCACCTGAATTTGTCTTTAACCTTGACCTATTTTCGTCATGTGACTTCATGAAGGTTCCTGTCATAACGGTGATCTATTGACTTGAACCAGGTAAGCTACATTGGTTTCTCAGTATGAAGGTCACATGAATGTGACGTGTATATGAGACGATTTCGATACATCGCTAGGTAAAACAAACTGTTTACACACCTTTGGTTCATCAAACAGGAAACTACTTCAAGTGGAACATGTAATATTGGGTTCAGGTAACCATTTATACATCCATAGTGTAAACTGGGAATTAAGTAAACGTAAATAACCAAGCATATTCTCCTTCTCGTTTCTTTTCATTTTATTCCCTTTAACACTGTCTGGACGTATATATGGAAATGAACTTATTAATTATTGATTAATATGACTTAATTAATCCCATAAGCCGCACTAGCAAGATATATAACTACACGTCATGTTATTGCTGATACATTAAAAATGGGGGGGGTGGTGGAAGGGACTGCAATTAAAAGAACAATCTCTTGTGATGCGCCTTTGCGGTTTAATTATTGCTATTGCAACATTAAAATGTAATGATATTATGATCATGAATGTAAAGGCTTAGTCCTGAATTAAGACAGTAAATCAGAGTGAATCCAGTTTCTTTTAGCATGCTATATATACTGCAGGAAATTCCATGAGGAGGCTTGCTGTATGCTTATCTCTTTTCAGTTATCATTGCAATTTTTTAATAAAACACAGTTACTTCTCTCCTTTAATTCTGCTTTTTATTGCTTTGCCATCAAACAGCCTGATATTATCTAATTTGTCAATTTTCTTTCTAAGAGCAGTCTTCTTGCCCACACTCAAAACCCTCAGGCTACAGCACGTGTGCAGTAACACACAAATCCGCAGATTGAACAACTCTCAATGGTGCGTACAGTAGTCCCAATAAAAGACAATAAAAGTTGTAATATATCTCGACATGCATTAAAAAGAAACCACAGCAGGTAGCCTAAATGAAGTTAGCGTATTACACATGCACATAGGACTAAGAACATAGTGAGCGAGGTTTCCTTGTTCAATATCGAAAGGACAAAATCATCCGGAAATTTATTACCCGGTTGGCCTATGAAGTTCATAACCAGAGAAAAAATAAGAATTATTATCAGCAGTATACAGATCGATGTCTAATCCTTTACTATAGTTCTGTATATCAGAAGGACAACAGAAATAAACCGAGGAAATACTATATTGTGCTACTTCGTTGCCTTACGTTACCTTCCAAGGCTATATTTGATCTGCAAATAAAAATGTTTTATTTCAGAGGGAGATTGGGAGAATCAAATAAATTATATGACACTTTCCCCGTCAATCCTACCTAAAAAATGACACTTCGTTTTTAGACAACACTATGAAAAAACAAATAACGGAATAGTACTTACCGGTATGTGTGTATCCATTTTGCTATGGAAATGGGAGTCAATTCCTTGGTACGACACGATTGGTTACACTTCTTCCTTTTTGTGTATGTTCAACCCGTAACTAAGACTAATACGAAATTCAGTGCCTGTTTCTCACTGATTTATATACTTTGCGTAGCTGTCCACACCGTGCAGTCCACTTAAAGGCTTCCGAAACAATTTCAGACAAGTAATATTTCTGCGTACTCTTTCATGCTGTACGTTGATCGATGTAAAATACAACAAAATTTGGAGATGATTCTGGGTTGGAAATTAGTCTCCCTTTGATCTGACTGCAACTCATTTACTTTCAGCATGGTCAAGGCACTTATAGTTATATAATAAATACCGCTCACAGGTACAAAACGAATCGACCAATGAGATAAGTTGTTCACCACAATGTGTGAGGCATGTACTGAAGTGGTAAAACAGAAGCGAGACAAGTAAAATCCCCACAAATTGTCTGTAGATGAGTAATATTCAAGAAACGAGCACCTTTTCACGTTTGTCTTCACGTATACGTATTTGTTGGTCATAGGATGTGGATTGTGGATGTTTAACTTTGTTTTTGTCCGTGATGTAAGACAGACATGTTGACTGATAGCAACACAAAATGTACCCTAACTAGTGAAAGAGACCCGGATCTAAGAAGCTGAATCAGTTTTGAATCTTCATCATTAAGTCCGGGATTTGTCATTGCAGACCCACTGACGGGAAGAATTAAACTTTCTGTTTTTGACCCCATGCAGTTAACACACTTTGTGGATACTACATAGTAAGTCCATGGGATTCATAGTCTTATATGAATGGGGAAAACCACATACTCCCGTGCCCCCTAATCCCGTGGCCCAATACGCTGATTATTAAATAATGAATGGAATATGTACACTTTTCACGAAACTACCTATCGATATGTTAAGTAAATGTTTACAGAATGATCATTTTACATCAGTATCAAATAAAGATAGACGATTGCATGGGTCGCCACATTTGCCCATGCATCATAGTGTGTACGGTCCTGTAAATGAGTGGGTTCCTAAGGTAAGATGAATATTGGACAACTATAGACTGAGTGCATTTTGTCCTGATGTTGTAAAATCCTTCAAATCTTCTAGAAAACAGCTAGACAACATATATTTTGACAAGGTGTGAGGCTCAACCGAAGTACCCTTATCAGCGAAATGTGATTCCACTTCTCAGTGTACACTAGTTATTTTTCTGCATTGGTCTCATAAAAAAGTCAGTACGAAGATAATCACATTTTCCACGTATTCCCCACGTATAAGTAAACATGGGTATCTAAGGGTGGGCCCTGCACCATATTGGCGCTACACTTCATTGTTGATTGGGATAACTTGGTGACAGAGGAGTGGTTTATTAAACAAGAGTCTAAAGTGAAGCAATGCAGGTAGTTAAAGGGGTTGTATATGTCAGTACGAAGAGCAAATAACTTGCTCAGTCGTAATGCCATTTGGAGTAGTGGTGATATGCCGGTTTGTAGTGGTCGAGTGGGGTGGAGTCCTTCCATATTTTTGTTTGACTGATGGAGTGCATACATGGGACGAGCATAGTCTTCGCAAAGACTGTGCATTTTTTCCCAAGCTTCCTCACAGGGCATGCTACGCCAATGCACGACCCGAGTGCTTTGTACAGCCCTGCTTTGAGCTGTATATCGTCTTGTGTTTTTCTTCACTGATGGTGAACAGTCAAATTCGGATATCGCAACGGGGTGATCTTTATCTATCTTTGAGTTTTAGAACTGCACACTGGAAGAAAAGTACGATACCATTGTTTTAACACAAGACTTGGATGAATACGCAAAATGGAGTCTTCTTCCTTCTCTGTCTAGGTAAACGTTTCCCAATGGCTACAAATATTTTGGTATATTTAGTTAATGCTTAATCTATAGACTCAGTAATGAAGACTGATAATTTCTTCGTGTCGATTGTTGAATGTTAGAAGTTAAGGTTATGGGGTACTGTGAGGAATTAGGGCGTAGAGTTAAAATTAACAGGTGGAGCTTGTTAAGTACGCTGTTAAAGGTATAAGTCTCGAAAAGCCATTAAATTCATAGAATTTTTGTGTTGTAGTTAATTACTTAAGAATAGTATACATGTGATCAGAACAGGAGCGTTGATATTATTCAATCGATTTTGATAAACCGGAACAACTGAGCACTCATTATTCATTATTGAAGAGCTATATTCCTATGTTTAC
>VJOZ01027854.1:0-10490 GCA_009801055.1 Stichopus horrens
AAAAATCTCTTCCTTTAAAGATAAAATTTAATAAAATTTTGCATGTAATAGTCAAAGGAAATCATAACTTTAACATATTTTTATTGGACACTTAATTTCTGTGTTGTATTGTAAAAGTTAAACATTTATCTGGAAATTTGCAAGTTTTGAAAATAATTTATTCCAATGACCCATCCAGATTGTACCTAAAATCATACAAGAATACCTCGGGCAAAGATTTCCCTGAAGCCTGTTTTTTTGTTTTTGTTATTTTTTTTTAAGGAGCAGTGGATACATGTCATGAAAAATTGTGATCGTCAAAGTCAGTGTAAACCTTTTTATCTGAGGAAGAGATTTTCTGTAATTTGAGCCAAGCTCTAAGCTCATATATTAGTCTATGTAGGTTATCTGTGAAGGTAGGATAAGGCTTGCTGTTCTTTGTTTGCCATTGTTTCATTAACATTGGAGATAGAATATGAGAGCACTTGGTCATTAATGTGATTTGAGACCGACCATAATGTTTCTCAAGGAGGCGGAGCAGATGGAGACAAAGCCGAACTCCATGGCCTTTGTGATGTCGTCATCATCGAACTCAAATCAAGTTAATGTTCCGGGCACCCTCGCACAGTATTTGCCTCTATTCATAAATGAGTGTAAAGAATCGACTAAAAACTGTACTCTGTAACAAAATATAGATGATAAATTCAAGTCTCCTCTTAACCTGCCATTGCATTTGCTTTTCAGCACTATTAAAGAAGAATATGAAATCTGTTTCCCAGCCACAATAAATGCATGATACAACTGTTGTATCATTTGATCTTTTTGTACTATTCTCCTAAACCGGGTCCTCATGTTCTTCAGCCAATCAAGTTGCAGGAATTCATCACAGGCATTTTAAGGTATCTTTCATAGCATGGAAAATTGTTACACGTCATCACTACACCACCAAAATGGAACCATGTCATTACCATTTTACATGCTTGTATCTGACATGAATGACATCTAACAATAGAGTGAAGCCAAGTGGCATTCTTTACACGGTGCATTTCCATCGTTAATTACCGTTGCAGTCAATGTGGTAACTCTGGGCGAGTTTGTCAGCATCTACAAAGACAAGTATTAACACTCTTTACTGACGTATGCCATCAGTGCCGTTACACTATGAAGTCATGTCAGATTTCCTTATATTTGTGCCATCGACCAGTAGCACATAAGCATTACTAAGGTATAAACAGTCAAGAGTACGTATGACCGGTTCCATCATCTCACCGTGGTGCACTGTGACTTACTGTACCATATGAGAGATACAGAAGCCATTGATCAAAAGCAATATTATAACCACTGAAACAAGTGATTTTCCTTCATAATCATGCCATGATGTCCATCTTTATAGTATGCAGTGAAGTAATTTTTTTCTGCCAATCCATTGTACCATATCTATCTATTAGGCTAAAAAGCCAAGTTAATATTCTATGTGCATCATAGTGACTGTGCAAAGAGTCAACTACTGCCAATGTAAGTGACACCATGCAGTGTCATCTAAATGCCAGAATCAAGAAACATATCTGCAGCGCCATGTCATCAGTCATAGATAAATATTTAACTAAACTTTTAAAGTCAATTGACATTCTCTTACTATTGTAATCCAACTGCAAAGGCAAGGTCTGCTCCCTACCTATGTGCCAATCCATCAACACTCAAATACAGAAGTGTCTATTTACACGAAATATGTTCATGCAAATAGAATTCAATATTTGACACGAACAAAGACTGTGCGTATGCCAAGCAGTGATTGTGGTTATAGGGTAAGATTTAGGGGTTTTGTTAGTGTTAATAGCAGAGGTTAGTGGTCTGTTTTGCATGGGAATAGACTGAACCTTTAACTATACTGCATGTGACAATTTAGTTCCCTTTTCTTACGTATCATAAGTGTCATCGAATTACAACGTCTAGAAATCTTTTGATATCATAAAACTACAAAGTTTGTGTTATGCAGAAGCTTAAAGTAAGACAAATTGAACATAAACATTGCAAATCACTTTATGTAGCCATTATATTATAAACAAAAAACATGAAACAATGCTTGAAAGTAAAATACAGAACTAAATACAAGGAAAAAATGACACAGTCAGGCAAAACCCACTGGCCGATTGTCACTAGCACTTAATTATACTGATTCATAACTTACATACATTGTTCAACAAAATTCTACTAAGCATATCCAGACAGTATTTCTACATCTTTGGTTTACAAAGGGATGAGGCCATTTTGTTGTGATGAATAATCCCTGTGTAGACAGTCAAATCAGCAGAATCCCATTAAAGAACATTAATTGATGCACTCAAAAACTCTCATGCACATCTTGAAGTGCTTCACAAAATGTCATGACAATGTTCTCCCTTTGAGCCTTCCCATATCAAGTTTTGTTTTAATGTCAGGTGAAAGGACTGCTTATCGATCAATAGAGCGGAGGGGACAAAAACAGATGCATCAAAACATGCATGCAGCTTGTGCAAAGATTTCAAGCTTGAGACCAAACTGGCCGCGGCGGTGTACTGGGCATCAACAATCGAATCGGGCGATGGATTGAAAGGAAAGCAACATAACAGTTCAAACAAAATTCCCTGGTTGGGGAATTCGCTAGTGACGCACTCACCTCATATAACCTGTGCATTAATGTATTGACTATGGTCTGGCATCTGGCAAATTTTGTGTGTGTGTGTGCATCTGGTCACCGCCCTTCCGTAATTGCCAGCCTTCATGGTCTGACTGCGAAGTTCCAAGCTGCCTTTGCATCTGCGCTAATCTTCCTTGGTTTTCCAAGTTTTCAACTTTTGCATCGCAACCAAGTCGATCCTTATCCTTCCCGTGTGCCTCTATCTATCCCAAAACATACAATATTGTCCCAGCTATTTATGGTACATTACTAATTAGACCTACTACAGCCTAATTCATTTATGCTCAGTTACCCATGGTACAGTAGCTCCATGCAGCTTAGTGAGTCCATCAATGAGTGAGATTGCAAAGTTATCCTTATGTGCAATTTTACTCAACCTTCGATGATTCAACTATTTTTAAACAGACCTGACATTCTGGAACTCATTGCTTGTAAGACTTTCAGGAGGACAGAGACTTACACTTAATTCTAGGATAACACTACAAATAGTAGAGCTGATACAAGAAAAGGACGTAATCATGAATGACCAAACACGGAGAACAGAAAACTGTTCTCGACTGCTCCACACATATCATAATGTGTATGCATGTTGATGCATAAATGTCAGAATATTCTGCTCAAAAGTAACCAGTCATGATACGCTCTGACTTTGAGAAAAGGGCTACCACTGTACGTACTATAATTATCAAGTTGCATGTAGGCAAATGAGAAAACAACAGCACCAAAACGTGTTGAAAAATATTGGGAAGACAATTAAAAAGGATGCAGCTAACATAACTTCACTGCATGGTGATTTTATCTATGTCAGTCTAATTCATACAGAAAACTATAAGTCATCTCATATCAACCACGATCAAATCAGAATTCCACTAATGAACTGGCAGTCAAAAAAAAAAAGAAAAGAAACACTTAAAATTGGTGCAGCTTACTTTAAATTCTACGAAATCCTTGAACTATTTTGCATTCCCAACCTTGTTAAATACAGTTACTATGGCTTGCTTGAAACACACTTTGTGGCAAGCACTGCACTTCTTTGACGAGAAGGCCCAACAAAAAAGAGAGAGAGAGAGAGAAAATGAAGACTTGGTGCCAGTTAAGCGGCAAACAATTCCCAATACACCGAAAGGAAAAAACAACTTCACAACTTTCAGATTCTTCCGCTACATCTCAGACGCAGACCAACCTAACACAGAATGTGCAGAGAGGCCTCAGGAAGTCGTCATCATTGTAGGAGAGTTCATGAAACATATCTATTACAAATCTCTATGGATACATGTTAAGTGTCTCACAATTTCTTATAAGCTCTTCCTCTCCTTTCTCCTAAATTTCTGAAATTCGCTCTCCATCTCTCATTGGCAGGCATCCTCTCTTTCTCTCTCTCTGTATTTAATACTGTTTCTCTTCAGGGACTACTGTGATTCTCCTTTAAAGATGACATATAACTGCCAATTTAAACCTCCATCAGTCTCATACCTCACAGTCCAATGAACAATCAGCCGCTCTTCTCTTCTTTTCCTTGTTGTATTCGCTTTTTTGCTCTAAGTGGACACATGTGTACCTCACCAGTGTCATGTAGCTTATTTCACATTGAATTACAAGTCCAATTTTCCATATTCTTCATTTCAGGGTATTCTGATGGCAATATAGCTTGACGAAATAGATACATATTCACAACATGTGAGCTTCCGCATTATTAAAATGACACTCGTATTACATGCATGTACACCGTATGAGGTTGAGTCAGTGTTGTAGGCATTTGACATGTACATTTTACCTGAATGTTGACTCTGTCATCATCTAATCAACATATTACATCAATGTTGTTATCAGTGATGATTTGACATGTCAGTATAACTTGGATGTTGATTCAGGGATGACACCACACAGATTATACTGTAGTACCTGTTCACTCACAGCAGTTGTAAAGAATTCCCCACGACTCCCTGGTTGCGGTATTCCCGAGTGACTATACCTACCCCTTGCTTCACTAATGCATACCTTTGACCTTGCTCTAAATGTCCTCAAAACTAGTTCTAGCACCGCGCCCTCTATGCGAGAACCACTACTGCCAGGGCCAAAGTGGGGCCAGCGGCAGCACACAGGTCGTGGGCCCTCAAATCTTGAGCATGACCAGGTGGAGAATCATAGAGGGTGGGAAAGTGTGAGCACCCAGGCTGTCCCAGGGCAGGAACAGCAATTGATTTCTGAGTTAAAATTGACACCTATTACCTGAATCTTGATTTGAGTGCTAATCTCACAGACAAAGATATTACCTGAGCTGTGGTTGACTCTGTGTTGATGTGGCATACCACATTGGCTGGACAATGACTCCGATTTAATTTATACACATTTACCTGAAAAGTGATTCTGTGCTTATCAGGTACACCATTATAACTTGGCAACTGATCCAGACGGTTAAATTTAAACACCTTTACCTCAATTCGCTGGATATTGATTTGAGTGGTGACAATTAGTCAGAGCTTATATAATTACCCTGTATGATGATTCTGTGCTATAATGTAATATCAGTTGGTCATCTGATTTAATTTCACATATTCCCCAAATCTTACTGCTTTGGGAATTCGCTAGCGACGTACACCTCATATAACCTATGCATTACCGTATTGACCATGGTCGAGCATCTGGCAATTTTGTGTGTGTGTAACTGGCCACCGCCCTTCCATAATTGCCAGTCTTTTGGTCAGCGGTAATGCATAGGTTATACGAGGTGAGGGAGTACGCGCTGTGAATTACATGGGCATTGATCCTGTGCTAAACTGTCTGACACACAGATATCATGGATGTTGCTTCAGAGAACACTGACGCATATTACATGGAATGTTGATCGGAGCATCTTTTCATTAATTAATCAGAACAGTCATTATATTAACAAACATGTTGATTTTGTGTCAACTCTGAAATGTACGCAGGCTATTACCTGCTGCAGGATGTTAATTCAGAATAAGCTTGATTACATCACCTGAGTGTTGATTTGAGTGGCGCTAATCTGACAAGACTTATATCAGGCAGATGATTCTGTATGTACAATATAAGCTGGAATATGAGTCTGATATAATTTTAAAAATACATATTAACGTATGTAATTTTATAGGACAATTCACTCAAAACGAAATAACAGCCTTCCCTGGTTTGGATGTATATCTCCACTAATCCACTGTACCCTCTCTCTATCCTTTGTAAGACAATGACTAACAACATTTTGACAATGGTCCCTAAGGTCTAGCACCCCCCCCTTCTCAACCTACCACTACTGTTGATTGGTAGGTGCTAAGAGAGACATTGTATTCTCTAGTACAGCACAAAAGGTGAGATACTACCTTAATTATTAAACACTTTGTTTGCAGATCTGAGACATTGTTGATTTGCATAGTTCTGGTGCATTGCAGCTGTGGAGATATTACCTGCCTTTATCAATTCACTTGTGTTACTCTGGTAAGCAATCTACCACTGTACCAGAAACTATGACAGATTATCATGCTACTTTTGTTTACCTTTTCAACATTCAAAGATAGAAGTCATCAAAGCCCCAACTTTCTTCAACACTTAAACTACGTCTTGTATTATGTACAGAACCATGAAAATTTATGCAAAATACTGTAACCCCAATGCAGTGAAATAAAAAGGATGTTCACTGGGCAAAACAAAAGCATTACCACATTTCTTAAATGATTACTCTTCATTAATTTTCCAGTTAAAAAGTCTTCAAACTCACCCTATGATGAAGTTGCAAAAATTTACACCACAATGGTATTAGGAAGTAACCCCTATGAAAGACCATGGTCAATGTTGGTTTAAGAGAAATAATTCATTTGTTTTACAGAAAACAACCATATTTTTTACACCAATTTTGTGGACATAGAATGATACATTATTAAAAATTCAAAAGGAAGGGCAGTACCAGTCTTTTCAAGAAATGTTTGTCACAGACAGAAATTCACTTACTTTTTGCTCAACAATAATTTGTTGAGCCAAACTTTTCAAAATTCAAATGATGCATCTTCTATCACTCATCAAATATAAAAGATGAAGCTTTTGCAGATGTTGATTGAAGAGACTGAATGGTTTAACAATGATTTAAGATATTTTCTTTGTATACCATGTTTGCATATTCTAAATGCCCTANNTTGGATTTACCAACACTGTAGTATTGAGAAAGAGAGACAGACCTACTGAGACTGTAGATGCAGCCAGAGTCAGCACCATATACAGTATGTGCTCACCTCATCTCCTCTTACTCCAAACTGTGTATTTATATACACAAGCTCAGTACTAGAGATTGTTTACACAAGGTGTAATATCTGGAATACAAGTTACCGTCTGACCTTGCCCTCATCCAGTAACCTTAAAACTGGTTTCAGTTTACTTCTTCTGAATTCCATGCCTGTCCAACCACTGTGACTTTATAATTCGTAGCATCACATCAATGAATAAACTATCATACTTCTAAGAGTGGGTAACAATATGCAGCTGCCAAGCGAAGGTACTGCGCATACCAAGAGGACACAGCTGTAGTGCTTGTGCCACCACATCCACTTTTTAGACAGTGAAGAATTAAGTTATACTAGTCATTTCGTTGTACTGTAAGTTTCCTGAAAATAAAGCAACTTACCTCACATGCTGTTGGGTGACTTCATTTACCGCTAAATACATCACACCAGGGATTACACTACAACATATAGTAGTACAGTATTAAAAGTGCAAAAACCATGTATCATCATCACTCCGTATGGTCTATAACACAAAATTTCTTCAAGCGGTCCACTAATGCTGTGGTCCTCCAAATGAATTCTAGCACCGCGACCTCTAAGGTCTAGCCGGCCCTTGTTTGCCTTTCCATCCAGTTGCCCACGACATGTTTTGTGCTGTCCTTTTTGTTTTGCCTCTTGCAAAGGCGTCCTGAGCTTCTAAATCTGGAGTACTCTTGTTTTTTGTTCCTATAATTTCATTAATTTTCGTTTTACTGTAGCATATTTTCTTGGGCTTGGCTCTTCATTTCTTCTTAAATTGCTTTCTCTTTTTGCATTTTTGTAAAGGACCACGAGCACTTTGGTGGATTTGGCACATTATCCATGTGATTTTATTATTGTTACTGTTAATATTATGATAACTTATCATTTAGCTAAAGCATGCACCGATAACAGAGATGCTAAGTACAACACATGCACAGGATTGCTCAATATGAGCAATATATAGTCTGTTCCAGTTTCCCCGAAACTCCCTGATTTGTGAATTCACTAGCAACATACTCACCTTATATAACCTATCCATTACCGTATTGACTATGGTCTAGCACCTGGCAATTTTGTGTGTGTATGTATCTGGTCACCGCTCTTCCGTAATTGCTGGTCTTTTTGGTCTTGCAGCAAAGTTATTGCTGCGCGATTGCATCTGTAATGCATAGGTTATATGAGGTGAGGGAGAAAGTGCCGTGAATTATAAATTTCCTGGAAAGTGATGGACATAATTTCAACCACATGGCATTTTTGACATCATTTACTTCCTAAACAACTATTACGAGTTGTGGTCATTAAAAAGACAGAGTACATTACATAAACTATTGTTTATTTCAATGCAAGGATAATTATAACTCCAAAATTGCATGTAACAGTTCATGAGTTTCATAGATTCATAAAATAAAGGCCATCCCCTTTCATCAAGAAATAAAAATCCTGTTCCTAGGCGACGATGTATACCACTCACTGACGGTGCAAATTTAACAGTTGTGATAGTTTTGGAGCCAGGTTTATATGCTATCATCTCCATGGTAACAACAATCTAACCGTAACAGCTTTCCATTATGATGTTGCTGCTGTTACCCATGATTACCTGTAACCTATCCCCCCATTACATGATTTCTTTCTTTTTTCTTCCAGTATACATACAACTATAAAGCAAGGCTCACATGCTTTGTTTACTTTTTATCTTGTCTGACAATGTACAGATTACAGTCTCTCAGAACAGTGCTGTACCACAGTGTAACCGGTTATACTACTAGTATGTACAACATGTCCACTAAATCCATCTCTTTTTCACTGTACATTATCCTGCTACCTACTGCACTCAGTGGAGAAATCTGAATTACAATGCTTCAGTGCAAGGGACTTCACAATATTGTCCATTACACCAAGTAACCTGACTTCTTTTTTTTTTCTTTTTCTGTCCTCTAGTGTAAGACTGTCTATGAAAATGGTGATGCCCTTGAAGATATGGCAAGCAAAAATGTGAGGAATGCTGACGCATAATTTTGCTTTAGCTTTGTGCCCAAGCTTGAACCTTGGGCTTATTATGAGTAGTCCTAGACATTTCGAATGATGTAAAATGAGTCTGCCTGGAGAACCTTCCTATTGTTTATAATTAGTTGGGGAATAGGAAAGGGTTCAGCTAGACTAATAAAGAGGTATTGTTATTGTGGGGAGCCTTGGGGAAAGGGAAAAGGTATCATGGTTTAGCTGGAGGTTATGAAACTCAGATAAGAAAGCAGTGCTATCTTTTGAAGCCATAACACTGACAGAGTAACAGGTAAACAAGATACAGTGGTACAAAATAGAGGAGAAAAGCCCTAGCAGTGAATAGTTTTGTTCATAGCTGGGCATGTAGAATGTTGCTAGGATTTAACAAAATCACAGCATAATAAAGGACTTTCAACATTAGTATTGGAAGAAATAGATCTGAGCACAGATAACAAGCACCTCACTGTATGATGGTAACTTGACCTAATACAGTGTAACTTCATTGAACTCAATAACAGCAAGTTTTACTTAGCTGTTATGGCAAGCCTCCATTCTCAACTAAATGAGCCTGGCAAGTATATCATGAATACTAATGGGTATTTATTTTGTATAATCTAATCAATCTAACAGTAATTGTCATAATTGGTCTAATAAGACAAAGGCTACATAGGAACTGTGATTCTGCAATGAGAATCTGCTTTGTGGTTGTACAAAGCCAAGCAAGACTAAGAGACACTTTAGTATCACTCATGTTAATGTACCCGACAATCTACACATCCCACTGGGGTGGGTACTCACAAGTGACAATGTACTTACCCTTGCTAACAATAAATGCATTAACTTAGCACTACATGCTCACAAAGTTCTAGCACTGCACCCTCTGAGACAGTCACTTACTGTAAAAGTTAATCTGAATTTATCTATCCACATAGTGATTGCTTGAAATCTATTTTTTTTATCAACAGTATCTTTCTTTTACTTTTTTTTTGTGTGGGGGAGACTTACATGTTGCTGGATAACTGTTTCATCTGCTTTATCTGGGTTTAAAGATATACTGCTCTACAATGATGCAAACACTGCAGTCATGTACAAACCTGCAAATATAACATCTAAAGGTATGCATACGGTAGACTAGTGATCAAATGGCAATACTAATGCTGGAAGTGATATATCCTCAAGCCATATCACACGTTTTTAAAAACTTTCCACACTACTAACTGAAAAATAATTGAAACAGGACAAACATTTTCTTACGAGCAAAGTCCAAGCCGTTTTGTTCTTCCCTTATGAACAAGAAACATCATATTTTACCAGCAAAGACTATCTAGCAAAAAGAAGCTGCTGGCTTTTTTCTACAAGAAAAATAAAGAGAATGGTTTAGTCAGGTGAAAGTGTGGCTGCTACAACTCACGTTAATTGTTAACAGAGAAAATTGAAGACAAATACAAAGTTTGAAGTGATCAAAGTATACACCTAAAATTACACTGCACTCTGAGTATGTAAACTGTTAGATAAGACAAGAACAGGATTTGCACTTGTTCAGAAGTCTTTGTGGACTACGAGCTGTAATACAAAATAGATAC
>VJOZ01027877.1:0-10486 GCA_009801055.1 Stichopus horrens
CTTCTGTAATTCATTTCGTTGCCCCCTTCCTGAAGAACCTGATCTGCCATTGGGTTGACTTTTGTTTTGCATTTTCCAGTAGGCTGTGAGAAATTTGGAAAGTAGCAAAGTGCAGGTTAACTTTGAAATATTTATTTAAAATGTATTTCAGTGGAATCACAGATTAATTGAAAGGCCTTGCTTGTAATTCTTTGACTAACAGTTTACTTTTTAATCAAAAATGGTGTGTCAGTTTTGATATAAGTGTATGACAACTAGGGGTGCACTTACACTTAATGCTTACTTTTTGTTCCCTGATTTGCAGTAACAGACAAATCAAACATTGAAAATTTTGCTGATTTTCAGCAAGTTGCATGTCGGACTTAACCTGCTTCAACTGATCATGTGTAAAATACATGGTACCCCATAGGAACACAGCTGGTCGAAACTACACCCCACCATTGTACAAGTTTCATATCACTGTACACCATTCAATCACAAACCCAGGTAGACTTGAATTCCACAGTTTTATGTGTGGGGAAATCACTTCCCAGTGATTTAATCGTCCCTTTTGGGGAGTTTCGATAAACTTGTTATCTTTGTAATCAAAGTATGTATGTGTGAGTGTATTTGTGTATGTGTGTGTACTGTATGTGATGCCTACCTTGTAAACATGTTATCTCAAGAAAGGAAGCTTTTACAGATCTCACGTTTGGTATGTGGGTTAATCATATTAAGTGCAAGAAGCGGTTTGTTTTTTGCTGGAGGTCAAAGACCAGCTGTGGTCAACATGGGTAAATAGTGAAAACCTCGTAAATACGATATCTCAAGAAGGAAAGTTTGTGCAGATCTCATATGTAGTATGTGCTTTCACTATATTGAGAGGAAGGAGCCTACAGCTTTTGGTGAAGGTCAAAGGTCTTTTGTGGGCAAGTGGGGTCAAATAGTGAAAACCTTGTGAACATGATATCTCAAGAAGAAAAGCTTGTACAGATCTCATATTTAGTATGTAGGTGTACTATACTGAGTACAAAAAGTCTTTCATTTTTCATTTAGTTCAAGGGTCATATGGTTCAAAGGTGTATACAAGAAACTGATGATGGAGTCAGGACCACTGGCTCATAAATTGATTGGTTGTCTCTCCGAAATCAAGATAGACTAGTGGATCAGAACAGTGGGCTGCTTATTGGATGGAGATATGAACAAAGCTAAAGAGGCAAAAGTCTAATTTTTTGACAACTAAATGAGACGTTTTCGGAAATGTGTTGAAGTAGCCACATGCAAATTCTTTCATGTTTAGCAATTAATGTACAACTTAAATGTTGTAATGTCATATGCAACACTGCCAGACAAAAGGAGAAAAATTATTTCCCTTACAACTGGCAGTGCTTTGTCAGTTAGGATACTGCCTATTTTACTTCAACCTGTAGTCAGATAACAAGTTACAGATTGTGTTTACTCTCTAATCAAGTGTAAGTCTCATAGAATTGCCAAGAATGATACAAAAGACAGATGACTGTGTGACCTTGGCAGTTCCCACCTGTACATCAAAGCGTTTCATCTCCGTCCAAAGGACAGCTCCCTGGTGTATGTGCACTTGTGATGCCTCCCTTGTAAACACCATATCTCAAGAAGGATAGGTTGAGCAGATTCGATAGTTATCAGCACATACTGTAGGTGAACCACGTGGCACATTGGGTACCAGAACTCTGTTGTTTGTAATTTACAGTAGGTCAAAGGTCATTTGGCACAAACACGGGTCAAAATGAAAACCTTTTAAAACAAGAAGTCTGAAAAAGGTAAGCTTTGGATTGGGACAGATCTCATCTAAGCTTGAACAGATGGCATGTGTAGTGTGTGAGTGTATCTCATTGAGTACAAAAACCAAATTGTTTTTAGTGGAGGTCAAAGGTAATTTGAAGTCAATGGGGTCACATTGTGAAAACCTTATAAACATAATATCTCAACAAGAAAATTTGGACAGATCTCATATTTCATATGTAGGTGTACTGCATTCAGCACAAGAGACATTGTTTTTGGTGGAGGTCAAAGGTCATTTGGGTCAAGAGGGGTCAAACTGTGAAAACCTAATGCATGATATCTTAAGAAGGTAAGCTTGGACAAACCTCATATGTAGTAATATGTTGTACCACATTGACCACAAGATCTCTATTGATTTTGTTGCTGGTCAAAGGTTATTTGAGGTCACAGGTCAAATTTTCAAAACCTTGTAAACACGATACAGTATCGTAAGAAGGAAAGTTCAGACAAATCTCGTGTAGTATGTTGGTGTATTTAATGGAGTGCAAGAGTGCTGTTACCTTTGGTGAAGGTCAAAGGTCATTTGAGGTCAGCAGTGCTTACTTTGCAAAATTGTTGTACATATCATATCTCAAGCAAAACTTGGACAGATCTCATAGTAAGCATGTATGTGTATCTCAATTGAGTAAAAGAACCCCATGTTTTTTATGGAGGTCAAAGGCCATAAGAGTTCAACAAGGGTCACATTGTGAAAACCTTGTAATCATAATATCACAAGAAAGGAAACTTGTGCAGATCTCTTATATTTCATATGAAGCATAGGTGCTGTACCTCAAAATGTTATGTCATATTCAGAAAAATGTTCATACAGTAATTGCATCTTTGAAACCACAATGCATTTTTGCATCCTGGTTCCTATACTTGCAGTGTTGGGTGCCATTACCCATCTATTCATTACAATGCATTGAATAATTGTGAGTTTGCAAAGTCTGTAAACTTCAAAGGATCACCAGTCAATGAATAAAGTTGACATTAAGTTGTACTTAATGTTATTAGGTTCTAGATTGCCAACAGACCACAAAAACAATTTTTGTTCAGTCTCTTTATTGTAGTACTGACTAAAAATACTACTAGACAAATCAGTGAGCTTGGTGGATCATTCTGATTTAAGGGTGTCATATTTTGTGCTCAAAACTCATTATACCATCAATGACTTGTCAGACCATTGCCACTTTTTTTTTCTGTGTTGAGGCATAAGAGCAGCAATGCTGATACAGTGTTGTGCCTAGTCCTAGATTGATGTAAACTAGATGACTTATTATTGTTAAGATATGTTTAATAAGAGAAAAGCTGTTATGAGTATTGCTGTGTCCTGAATCAACTGTTTGCTATTTAGGGAATTTGAGAATAGGGAATCATGAGTGTCTGTCCTGGAAAATGTTCATTTTGTTTATGATGAAGTCTGTGGAGTGCTTTTATCATGTTTCCAAAATCATCGCAAACTTTACATTCTAAAAGAAAAAGTGCCCTCTTGAATGACAAGAGTGCTCCCTTGAAAACATAAGGGTTACCTTTTCAGATGGAAAATAGCCCACATTGGACATTTCTTAATTTCTACCCTGGTTTAAATATTAATACAAGCCTTGGAATATAGATACGTCAGATTTGCTAAACATCAGCAAACAAATGCAAATGGAGTTTGACTTAATTTCACCAGTCCTGTGTCTTGAATCTGCATCCTACTGTCCCAAAATTGACATTCAGTGGACACAGGAATGTGAAATTTGGAAGTTCAGAAGAAGATAGCCCTGAACTTGGTCAATTTTCCAATTAACAGCTGAAGGAAGCACAATGCCCACAGACATTAACACAATATCACAAGGAACACACACCAAGGCAACACAAACTTGCTAATATTTATAGTAGTTTATCGGAAGGACGAATGAAGGCGATACAAAGGCTACACAACATTGTAGTTATAGCACAATGTATCAGAACTAGGTCACAAAGGCATTTCATAGCCTAACGATGTTACAGAGACGTTTTACTAACAAATGGGAAATTCAGTTGCCAAACACTACTAGAAAAAGTCACTGTCAAATGCTAGAAAGGTTAACAACAATAAATGATAAAGTAATATAAGACAACTTAATCTTAATCATTGTAGATCTGGCCAGGAAATCTTTATCTGAAGTTGTTCCTCATATTCCTTAGTTCAAGAAATCACAAAGTCTTTTAGCTATCTAGTTTTTATGCGGAGAATTGTGGCTGTCAATAGTCAGGAGGAGACGAGCTTACAGTATCCTCCTTAAAGCCCCCGAGACTGAGTTGGTCAGAGAATTTGAAGAGCAAAAAGTGGTGATGTCCCATGTTGCTCACAAGAATGTAACCAGTAGAATGGTTTTGGGGACAAAAGTGTAAACATGAATTTAGAGCCATTACAAGATAATATCATGACAGGATGGCTTTTACAATTTTATTTGCAAATGGATATCGATATTTGTATTTCAGAGAAAAGTTACCCTCATAAGTACGGTCACTTCTGAGTAAGTTTAAAGCTTCTAAGCTTCATCTTCACTTTTGTCAGTCAATTTTTTCTTTGAACAAACCTTGTCTTGGACTTAAATTAACTGCATGTAATGCTGAATTAATGAGCCTTTCCTTTTCTCTTTCTTTCTCACGACAGAGTGTGATCATATCGAAACTGGAACAGATGGGGTGCCGTGTAGGGCAGAGTCTCTCTGAGAGGTTTACCAGAGACTCACCGAGATTTGGCAGTGAACTGGACATCATCAAGTTTATATGCAAGGAATTCTGGGTCGGAACTTTCAAGAAACAGGTGGATAATCTAAGAACGAACCATCTGGTGAGTCACCGTAGTAACTAGGTCTGTTTGTAGTGTTTATATCTTGTCATTGGCTTGCATGTAATCCGAAGGAAGTAGGATGTATAGAAGGACATCATGGCTGATAGCTTCTTCGTTCTTTGCGTATTTTTATTAAGCTGGCATCTTGTGGAAGACCTTTCCTGCAGTGATACTCTAAGGAGGTTCTCCAAATAAAACTTTGAAGTGTTGTTATGATGGTAGCTCTTTTTATTGTTTGATCAGTTTCCTTTTCTGCACCAGTTGAGTTATTTGATGTATAGCTGTACAAATGACATCACCTATCTGGAAATTATTGACTATTTGTTCTTCAGTCATTGAGAGTTCTAGTTATTATCATAGTATAATCATTTATTTGGTTCGTTCATGTTAGCTTTTGTTTTGAGAGCATCACATAATGAAATGATATTCATTTTCTGCCATTGCTCATTTCATTCAAGTTTTTCCCTGTCAACTAAGTGCTGATGATTCTCAGAGAAAAGACTGCATGCCTCATTAAATGTTCAAACTGCCAGTTTTTTGTTACAATGACACCCTGTTGCTTTCCGTCACTCCACTTCGAAGATAAGTTTTCATGAATGGTGGGGTGTCATGTTTAGTGTTGCTTGCCTCCTGGAAATGCACTACAAATTTATCACCTCAGAGAAAGTTAAAACGATAACAGAAGAATATTTTCAGTTCTCAGATTTCTTTCAGATCGAAAATTGATTTTGTATTTCTATCTCTCTTTGACTTCCCAGGGAGTCTATGTGATACTGGATTCTAGGTTTAGGCTTCTAACTCACATGTCAGCAGGTGAACAGTATCTGGAATCAGCACCCAAGGTGAGATAACATTCCGCTGCTATGACTGTATACATGCCATGATTAAATTAGACCCCTACAGTCATACCCAACATTTTCACAGAGAGTTGAGCAACACACTTAGAGAAAAGCTTGATCTTATCTCTCTTACCAGAGCTGTGGTTCCCCATGAAGTTACTTTGAAACTGTGTTAAGCACATTAAACTCTTCTCTACAAAGAAATTCATTATGCAGCATTCCTAAATTGTCATGCTATGATATAACGACCAAGACGGTGCTAGTACTAGAGGTATGAAACAGAGGAATAAGTATGTGACATAGATATGTTGGTTTATGCAGAGTAAGTCTGACAAGTTACAATCACTTCTTAGTGAGGGGTTGTGGAAAGTACAGGTATTATTTTTTTTTACTTTTTTGCAAGATTCTATTCTCCAAGGTACATGGCGTTGTTAGACTTGTCATTTTATACTCAAAACATTTTAGCAGCTCCGGTGTGGTCTTTATTACTTTTTGATACTATGATACTCTGTTGTGTATCGATTGTCAAGTTATTATGAAAGGGATTATGGTGATGACGTCACTAATTTTATTGCCAGAAGCCATGTCTGTGTTTATTGGTTATGATGATAATCATAACCTTGGCACGTGTGTGTGTGTGTATGTGTATGCATGTGTGTGATGCCTTGCTTGTGAACACGCAATATCTCAAAAACACGAGTTGGACTTACCTCATATATACATATGTATGTACTGTTTGTGGTGAAGGTGAAAGGTCATTTGCATTCGACAGAGGTTAATATGTGAAACCTCATAAATGTAATATCACTAGACTGGAAGGTTGGTGAGATGCCATATGAAATACACCATATTTTTTTGTATGAGTCATGTAACAATGACCTACATTACAGCATTTTTACTTACTTTTGTCTCTGTTATTTTGCTTACAGTACTTAGCATTTACCTGTGGTCTTGTCAGAGGTGCTCTAGCAAGTTTTGGAATCAATTCAGTGGTTACAGCAGAAGTCAGCAGTATGCCAGCATGTGAGCCCTATTTTCTTGTGTATTTTTTGTAAAAGTCAAATGGCCATCTCGGGTTTTACTGTGTTAAAATATTATACAGTGTACCTTCTGTATATTTGCAAAGTGAATGTAAAATACTGTACCTGTCAGCATTTGTAAAAGACTAAAGACTTCTTATCACATGCACAGTGAAAATTTTATGTTAGTAATTTTTAGTGTGAAGTTGTACTGTAACTACCGATCCATTTCAAATTGCTACTTCTGTCTCAAGGTCAGTCAGATTTATTTTTCAGTTCTCATCCTGGCATGGATCTATTTTGGTTGAAGAGGATAAATAACCTGCAACCGATTGTAATGATTGGATAATCCTGTTGACTTGATGGACAGGGTACAAGAAAAAGAGTTGCACATGTGTCAAATAAAAACACACTGTTACATCGAAAGATATTGATTCTGTAATCCATGGTAAAAGCAGTGCAGATTATAGGGGACTATAGCTACATGTAACAGAAAGCCCACATGAAAATGTTGCCAGGTTTAATGTTAATTCATAAAAGTATCATCATAAAACAGTGAGTTTCTCATTTTTGTGAAATGTGTGCATATCATGAACCCATTATGACAAGTGTGGATGTTATCATAATACTGTTAGATTCATAATTATCTTGGAAAAGAATGAAATGAAGTTACTTGGAAAACATAAACAACATTCTTTTGGGTCAAACATGCTTCATCAGTTTGCCTCCAACAAGCTGTATATAAAGCTTTGTGTGGTTTAAGTATATTTTTTTTACAAGATTTGTTCAAACAGGTTTAGATACTCCCCCGCAGAATCTAAATTTAAAGCATTGTGGATTGTTTGTTCAAGCTGGATACCTCTTGTCATTGTGAAATGTATCTTCAGTTTTTCAACATAACCAGCAAATAAGTTTGTCTGGCAAATACTCATAGAAATGGAATTAATTTGATCGACATAACAAAACTGTGACAGTTGATGCTTACATCGTGGTGTACACATGTGCCACCTCTTCGTTGATTTGTCGATGAATTTTATTAGCCTTCTCTGAAAGTAGGAACTCTGATTTCATGTCAAGAGTGGGTTGAGTGAGAATGGAGAGTGCTATTTCAGATGGACCTTTGATGCATTTTAAAAGTAGTTTCAAAGGTTAGATATCATTGCACTAGTTGAATGAAGAGAAGTAATTATCTTGCTAGTAATTATTCAAACCAGGGTAGTGACGTTCCATTTCACTGAAATATGGTCTGGTTTAATGGTATGTTAGTTCTGGCAGAATGAATATCTCACAATCACCTTATCATGGACATAATTTCTCCTACATGGAATGGTACTGTCATCAATATTTAGCAAAATATCAAGCCAAAGAGTGATTTTGAGTGTCTTCTATTATATGTCTGTTTGTATCACTGCACCACCTACGGTTGCATCACTTTAAATGAAACAGACAATAACATGCATAATTCCTGTCTCACAAGATATAGTTCTAAATCTTGTATTGTTTCTTTGTGTGCTTTTTGTATAAATGTCGCAGCAGGTACCATGAATCATAGTCAATCATTGTTTTCTTAATGAGCCAGCATTTCAAATAGTTTATTCAGCTTGTAAAATCACTTATTTCATGTTGCTTTTTCACATACCACCTTTCGTTTTATACAGGGTGGTTAACATTTGATTATATATTCGAATGTAACCACAAACTGAGTAATAACATTTAAAAAAACGAAGGCATCTTTATCAGATCTGATTGATAGCCTACAATAACACAACCACAGTGATAAAATGTTGCTGTTTCATAACATAAAAGGAAAGCAACATCAAACTGATGAAAATCAGGATTCCTGTTTACAAGGAAAACAGCAGGAAGAATGTTTGCTTTGGCATATTTTTGTCAGGAATGCATTTTTGCCAATTTTTTTGCCAAAAGAAGAGAACGTTGCACTTCCCTATGCACTATTTGTAAAAAGATAAAAGTGTCTCAACTTTCAAACTTACCTGCAAATGTAACTCAGTTTTTTACTCACAAGTTTGTCAAATTTTGCAACAGCCAGATTTGCAGCAAAAATTACTGTGCATGAGTGTGTTGCAAAGTGTCATATGTATAGGCTTGTATTAAAAGTGAAAGTGGTAACGTGGTTGTTTTCCATCATTATGTCCACAGATATAGTCATATGCATCTTCCAAGGATTGAGGAAAACATTAATTGTGATTGTAAGAAAAGAAATAATAAGAACTATTTGTGTAATGTATTGTCCTATACAAAATTTGTGACATGTTGGTGGAAATATGCAATTACCAGTGGTGGTTAGAAATAGATCATATTGCTTGGGCCATCCTTGTAAAGCAGGGATCCTGTTTATTCCCTTCCTTCTTCTTCCCGATGCAAATATGTTATTACATATTCATTAGTTGCAACAAACATATGATGTGTCAGGGAGGATTGCATGTTTGTACTATTTCTGTGAAATATTATGGAGACCAAATTCAAATGATCACAGTTATCATCTATCTTCTCCTTCAATGGTTTATATTTTTGTGAAAGGTTCATGGAAACATTTTTATGGTATTTACAGGGGTGTGCAAGTTCAGCCTTACTGTGAATATTTGCACTTCATATTAGTGCATCTACTTTTTTATTTTCCTAAAAGTGTGGATGGTCGTTTATCTAATTTCCTCATTCCTTTTTTCAATGATGTCCATGCTTCATTACTCTCAACAGAGTTTCTTGTTTTCCTTCAGTCCCTTCTCACATCTCTGTATCTAGCAAGTCAAACAAATGGCAAAATTTGAGTGTAGCTGAGAGAAAAATATTTCATAAGTCCCAGTCTTGAATTACTATTTTAATAAAAATTGTATTTTTATGAAAGAAGTGATGTGCATGGTGAAATGATCTAAGTGTGTCATTTTTGTCTTTTCCATTTTTTTTGCAGGTAAATTTCAGATAATGATTCCAAAAACATAGTTTCAACATTTTCAAAGATGAAGAAAGAACTGGACAGTGCAATGACATCAGTTATCTCATGAAAGTATCATTCAACTCCGTTCAGAAGACCCCTCTGAGAAGACATAATGCCGATATTAAACGATATTCAATAAATTAGCCAGCATTTGACTTATGGTCCTGTAGTAGTACTAATGGCACTGACATTATACATGCAACCAACAATACCCAGGTTAGAGAATATTGCTGAATATTGCTGGAAAATAAAACTTGATGTCAGTTTTAATTGCAACTAATGTGGATAACTGAAGGCTGTTGTGGGTTTCTAATTAGATTAAGAGATCGTTGATTTTGCTCCATACATATTGCTGTCTGGGCATCTCTTCTATAGTGCTTCAGAAGTCTTAGATGTATTCTGTGAGCAAAGTCTGTTTTTGGTCAAAAAAAAATTGAAGGCAAATCACAGTGCATTTCTTCAGATATGCTGGTTGGTAGGTCTTCATTGCTAATTACTGAATGTTAGTGAGGTAGCTATCAACAAGGAATTTTATTTTAATCATGTGGGATGCTAGTAATTTGAGATGTTGCAATCTGTCCATTTTCTCTCCACATTTCATTCAACACAGATACAACTTGCATTGTTATGGATGCTGACCAGTCCTACAATCACATTAATTACTGCAAAATGTCATAAACCTTGGAAATAGTCTTGAAGATTACAAACCTGTAAAGTAGTACCATTTTGCTGCCTGTTAATCTATGGTAGTATGTCGATGAGTGACAAGAATAAGTTTCATATTTTCAAGATTGACAGATTAACTCTGTCTGAAGAAAAGTTTCAAAAACTTTCAATTAATACTTGATTAAATGTTAAACTTCAGTATATCCTTATTTCATTTACCTTCAAAGGACATTTCTGTATTATTTTGCTACTGTAAGCACAGGATGAAACATAATACTACATAGTACTACATAAAAAAAAATATTATTAAAGTGTGTGTAAAATAAGATGTCAAAAGAACATAAAAGGAAAGTAATACAAGGAGTTGCTTATGTTCAGTGTAGCTTTAAATGTGTGACTC
>VJOZ01027879.1:0-14340 GCA_009801055.1 Stichopus horrens
CCACTCAATTGAAGTGACCTGACAAATACATTCAAGCATATAACTATTCCCTGCATAAGTTTGAGCCATTCACATCTGTTTTAGAAATTTCACGAGACTTAATTTTTCACCCAGAAGGTGGACTCTCAGAGTTTCCAGGGGCTTTGTCCCCTGGACCCCACCGTGTCTTATCCCGAACCCCACTCGTGGAATCGTTTGGAATCTTTGTTTTTAATGATGCACTTTCAACAAAAATACATCTATCCTGAGATTTAATTTTCCCCAGAAATATGTTAAGACCTTAGATTGGCTTGGGACTAATCCCCCTGGACCGCACCAGTGTTTCGCAGACGGGGCCCCTGGACCCCACTCGCTAAGCTTGTCCCAGCTTCAAAACTTTCTTTTGCCCTTTATTTCCAACCCATATTTAATGCCGTGATGATGATGTCCCACAGTTCGTTCTAATGTTCGAAAACCACTTGCGCATCTTTACAATCTCTACTGCCTTCAAAAACTATTAAGTTAAAAGTTTCAGTTTACATTTATTTTTAACTCAATCTTAAATGAACCCAAGCTATGATTGACGATCTACTGTGAAATCTAAAGGTTAAATACGCACTATCGCGAGTTATGAACCAGCCTCATGGCAAGCCCATGAGGGTCATGAGACTCATGCATGGATAAGAGACAATGTCTCGGTTCCAAAACCAACGCATTATATTTTTCATGTGACTCATAGGTCTCTACCATCGTCATTAACAATAAATGCCCACAGAATGTTTCTTGGGCCGTTGAATGAGCGACTGCTGGTCTAAGGAGGTGTAAGGGAGGGGCAAGACTGGAGGCAGCGTTACGATTCTTAAGAATTTTGTTTCACATTTTGTTGGGACTTTCGCGAACCCTCGGGTCCTTCAGGACATGTACGGCATGTTTGTGCAAGGAAACTTATCTACGTATGCTGAATTGTCTGACTAAACAAACGATTAGTTCAGGACTGATGAAATGAAATATGAAGTTCCGGCTTGGATCACATCCAAATTTCGGTAAAGAAAATAATTTAGTGCATGCATGGGGCCAGCGGTTCTGCGGGATCTGATGCGATTTTCTACTTCATTTGGTCACCAAACTAATTCCCATCAAACTTAACCACCATTAGCAAAACGAATAACCGTAGACATACCAAAAAGCCCAGCTGTAGAGTACCCTTTGGTGTGCAGGGTACTATGTGTTGACTGTGAGGGCTGGCAGATTTTGTGTTTACCGAGGCGGATCGACATGGGGTAGGGGTCACCTTTGGTCCTATACCCCTACCCCTGTCTCACCTTTGATATGTTTTAGAGTCACATATTATAATGAGATGCAAAATGGTGCAATTCCGACTAGTATTTTACTGGGTAGAGTGGCAGGATATATTACATTTTTCGCAAGTTTTACGTGTTGAAACTAGTACAATCAAGCTATTATGACCTCAATAAGTGGAAAAAAACTGGCAGTATACACAAAGGTTCGAGATTGTGATCTCCCGGTACATTGATCACAGCGTTGTGCATCATTCTACTCCACTCAGCACCGTCATGAAATTCAATCTTATAAGTGGCTCCAGATTCTCAGGAAATCATCCCCGTCGTGGAGTAAATGGTACTCTTTTTGATTCTAGAGCAGAAATTTAATCCAATTTACATAAGTTGAATGATGTATTTCACAAAGTAGTTTGTTACTGTTTTTCGAATTCAATGTTGATAGTTTCCTTTCACTGTCAAGATCAGACACACCAGTGTATTTTTTTTTTACTTCAACTGAATCGTTCATACCTGATTAAGCACATTTCCCGGAGCTGGCCCCTCCCCCTTCCCCTTCCTCGTTGATTGCAATGTCACCAATTCACTAGCCTCTTGTACGTAAAGGCATATCCTACTGAAAATTGGATGAGTTATCATCTTTCTGAAATGAAACAGAGTAATTTTTCACTGCAGGCATTTGTAAACTCGAGATAATGCTGTTTAAAAAAAAACAATCTCTTGTAAGGAAGCATTTCAGGTTGCCTCAAGGTTGCCAAAACCCCGTACAACAATACTGATTGTAATGGCTGTAACAATGGCAAGCTATTGCAAAAGGTCTTTGGTTTCTTTGAAATTTAAGCCCCTTGTTTAATCATGGAATTTTACACTATAGTGAAGATGCAGATTGTATATATTCCAGATTTACTTTATAATATTGTTGAAAGAGGATCCTCTCTCTTAAACTGTTCTTTTATGGCAGTCGAGATATTAAATAAATAAAAAGGGTAGTCGAGCGTTTGTGCCATGGGTGACGTCACAAATTCATCATTATGCCCTTGACCATTTTGAAATGCATATCCTAACAATTCATTCATAACTTCCGAATTGAACATGCTCTACGGTTTTCACCATTAAAAGAGAGAAACGTATTGTTATTCAATGAAATCTAAACTTTCTTTAGAGGCCACCCAAGATCTAAAGTTCATGGGTGTATAATTTTAATCATCATTCATAGAAACCACATTTTCAGTGTCCGCAACATCTGCATATTGACACACAGAAACGTTACGAGACCACGTAATACCACGGTATTCCACGTATTAGATTTGTGCCTTTTTAAAAGAAATAGGAGTATAGACTGAATTTAACAAAATAACGTCTTTATCATTTCTTCTCAACTTCAGACTGATAATTTCCATACAATGAATGTTATATGTATGACTACCGTATGTAACTCCCCCATGCAGTTTGATTCTTTGCTGTTGATTTTTCCCTCCATTTTCCGAGTTGCTGTTAGAACATTGTATGAGGAGGTATATCATATTCATTCAAGCACAAAAGGCTACAGTGCTTTATGACCGGGTATTTTTCTGATTCGCCGCCTTTCCAAGAATCTTGGAAGTGTAAACTTGAAATATCGTTTGCGTATGTCAAAGAATTGTGAGCACGCCCTCTAAAATTCACGAACTGTCGCAATAACTCGATGACTTCCGTGCAAGATTTCAAAACTTTTTAAAAGAGGAAAGTTACTGTATGTTACACTGCAAACACATTTCAGTTCAAGTAGTGCATTAAAGGCACAGCACCGGAAGACTTAATTGTGTGGGCGGATTGAGCTTGCGTTTATCTTTCCTTATTCTAGAACACAACAAACCTATATACAACCCACGTGGGCCGACTTGACCCCTCCCCTCCCGATACAGCAAGTACTGAATCTATGTTCGGTCGGACGTCGGAATATCTCAATTCAATTAAAGTCACATTTTCGAATTTTTTAGCTTTCCTTCGAAACTCACATACAAACCTGTAACGATGCTTTTTTGTAAAAAGATGGAAGACACTGTGCTGGATTACAAATTTAAACATAAACTAAGATTATTTCGAAAACAATGTGATTGATACTCTTACCTTAGAACAGTGATAAGAGTCTCTTTTAAGATAGGACACCCCCACCTCCCCCGCATTTTTAAATAGCTGCCAAGGAACCTCCGAGCCCCTCACCAGGCTTAAATTGGTGGACAGTGTGTGGAAAGCCATGTTTTGTATAGTCGATATGCATAAGAACTAAGTACTGTCACTTAAATATATTTTCGAGAGTGTTTGTGATGTTTTTGGAGGAAAATGGGGAATGTAATGGACAAAAAATAAATCTTTGAATAAATGATACTAAATATGCAGATGGGTCGAGATGGCACGAGCAACTTAATGAATCATGCACCCTCTTTCATTCATTTTTGAAGCTGTGAGGGACTGAACTTACCTTCAATCAATATTTCGTCAGGTTCGAACCCCCCCCCTTACCCCGCACTGGAGGCTATAAACTAGCTTTGCAGGAAATTACGCCAAATTACCTCAGTCCGGGTGACATATCTACCCTTCCGGCGTCCCTACTCCCTAACAAATGTAGTAAATTGCATCAACTTCAAAATTGGTGAGTAGGTTGTCATTTGCCCTTGATAAATATTGGCAACCTTGATAAATATTGGCAAGGAAGTGAGTTTTGACTTTCTGGTTCATGAAGCGATACGGAGCACTGCTTTAATGCGTCTCCAATGCCCGAGCACATGAAGCAGTCATATATTCACACTGTCGGCGTTTTCTTCATAATCCTTAATGAAGTAAACTGTTGGGGTAAAATGATTGGTAAAACTATTGAGTGGCCTTCAGCTAGCCAGTGGTGAGATTAGCACCGCAAAGATGGCGGATTTTCCAACATTTCTGTTTTATCAACAGTATTGACTGTTTGGGCATCGGTGGTGTAACCAGAACCGTCTTTTGTATCACCATGGTAACACCCAGACGGTGGTTAACCTACTATGTATTTCCACATCACCGCGCAGGCTCAACCACTCATCTTGTGTGTACGGTTTGTCTCAGCATACAGTCATTCGGGAAGTTGTAGTGGGCTTATCCACACGTTAATAGTTTGTTAACGGAAACCAAGTAAATTGAACCTCATCTCGATCCAACATTTAAAGAACAGACGTTGGAAAACGACGTCACTTATCGCTCCGATCACAGTTGGGGAAAAATTGACCGTTATATTTACTTAAAGGAATTCTGACCTAGACATAACTCTAACATAATTGCGAAGATTCGCGGGATACGGTGTTATATCAGTGATAACTCTTTTCTCTTTGCAACAAAACTTGGAGTAGTGATTCTTTCTGGTGGTAAGTTGAATAGCTTCAATAAAGATTGTGGTTGTTTTTTATGCATATGTAATTTTCATGATTGCTACCGTAGAAACATTACACGATACATGTTACGTTCCTGATTTAGTTCGCTCTAAAGAAGTAGGCCTAAATATATAAAAACAAAGAAAAAGAAAGCTAATTGTCTTAAGTTATTTGTTCTTTAGAATAATAAATATCTAGAAATGGCTTGTATCCTTCAATAGCGATTGATCTCGACCCAGTGTACATGTTACTTCATCAGAAGAAATTCTGTTTGTAACAGCATGCTATGAATAGAAAAGTTTCCCGAGATACAGTTTAGGCATAATGGATCTGCTATGTAAATGGAAATCCACATCATTCTCAAGAACGGTTTATCAGCGACGTTACTGCGCTGCGCGTTTCTCTTGTTACTAAGGCCGTGTAGTGCGCGCGTATCAATAACACATCTGTTCACGATCATTGAAGGCCAGTGAATTGCAGAGACATCACGTGAAGAATCCCTATTGACCGAGCACGTATATGATGTATCTAGGTTCTTCACCGACCCCTCTCGATTTTGACAGTGTAACGTCCATTGTACTTTTAACAATTGTAACTAAGGCCGCGTAGTGCTCGCGTATTTATAACACACCTGCGCTTTGACGTTAACTGCCACTGTTCCAGACTGATACGCAATGACTTCACGGGAAGAATCTCGACCCACCGAAAAGGAATTTGTGCACCGGGAGGGGATGTGGGGAGAGCTGTAATAGTACTGTTGGTAAATTTTGTTGTATGTTTCATCACAATGACACATTTTCTACGGTAGGGGGCATACAACATTAAGGTCAAAATAGGAAAAGGTTTAATATCATTTTGACTTTCGAAGAATTCGCACTTGATCACAGCTGACAATTTAATAAAAATAAAGTGAATTACTTACGCACTTACATATTTATGGCAGACTTGTCGCCATTTATCGACAGAAAATAACAAAACAAGAGTAATTTGCATAAAAGTCACGGCATAATTCAACACGGTACAACTCAATTCTTAAGTAGATTATAAACTTTTTCGGAGGATATTATCAGTTATAACTTGGTCATAGTCCATTAATTTAATCCTCGCTTGGTACAAAGTCTGGTCGTGAAGTGAAATACGTCACATACCAACAGCATACATCAGACATAAGACAAAAAGGGGGGGGGGGTGGTGTGGTGGGGAGGTCCTCAATGAGGAATATTCTGTTCTCAACTCTTCTCAGGAGGATATGCATCGATGCAATCAGCGAACAGAATCAAACTTTGCTATACGACAATCAAAAAGAGGTACATCTACGAAGTCGTAAAAATATTCACCTGTATGAAAAAAAAAGACATGTTTGTCTTTGTCGGTGAATCCATTCATAAAGTTGCTATACTTGACCTATATCCCGATCATGTCTCTTCAGAAAAAAGATCGTCTCGTGTCAATGTAAAACAGAAACCATCATGAGCGAAAAAATTAATCCTTTCGATAAGCAGGAGGAGATCCCACTGGCATGAAAATGCAGTCTATTACCCCATTCATGTTTTCAGTAAAAACCGAAGATGGTTTTGCTTTGTTAATTTACGGATGTTATCCACGAACCAAACTGTCTGCCCCTAATCCATATTCCCTCCACGATACACCCTGATGGTTTCCTTTCATTTTATTTTCACAGCGTACTGTTGAGATATATGTGGGTATCATGAACCACATTCACGTAAATATATAAGAATGGCTGAACCGATCATTATTTGTGATCCGGTGAAACCCAGTTTCCTCATCGAGCCATTCCACGTAAATTCGACCTACGTATCCTACGTATGACTGTTGGAAAGTATGCATCAATAAGACGTAATACCATGCAAAGCTGACATGTATTTTGATGTCAATATAAAGTATTTTTCGCAACTGATCGGTTAGATTTTAAGATAAAACCGCATGTCAGTTTGACCTTTTCGAAAGAAAAAAAAAACAAGAAAAGACTTCACCAAGTTTTCCTATGCTTTGCTTTCTTCATATCAGACTAAGATAAGAAAGTAACTTGGTAGGATGAATCTGCTCAGATATCTGTAGGAAGTGTCGAACCTTTTTATGAATACGATTTGCAAGTTTCCGCCCACATATAGTCTTAAGTAATGGTTAGTTGCTTTGAAAAGCGGAGACTGTGTTTTTCCTTTCTTTGACATGGTTCAAACTTAGTAACATTTGTTTCATAGTCCTGTATGGACAGTATTCCATTTCTGTGAAGGACCTCTTTTCTGACTTACCTAAAGTCGTTTTATATGTATATTGCAAAGAAAGCACCGGGTGTTTTCACGGTGTGCACTAATATTCATTGCTTCATATGACGTTATGAAATAACATAACGGTGACAAGAATTTACATGTCTGTGTTTAAATCAAGGGCACTTAATTTGCTGTTGTTATGACGCAATCCATGACAAAGAAAACACATGTCTAAACTGAAACGCACATGCTAGATCTCAGCCACACCATATCTTATTGTACTCAATTCAAAAGTGCCTTTCGGTGAGAACTATGTAACAGACGCGTTTAATCAGGAGGTACACAGTGTAGACACATCTGTGATAATCATTAAAAGATTATTGTTATTTTAACCACTTTGGATGAGTCTATCTCGAACGAACGTCAACAGAGAAGCTGTTGGTAATGCTGAAAACTATAATTCATTTATCGGAATAAGTTGTCGCCGGTAAACTACTTCGACGGTCTTATATGATGTTTTGAAAAGGACCATCCCTATTAGGTACCCACGATTTATTTGAAATATAGCTTAGAGAAACACAGGCGCATGAAATAAAATACATGAAGTTTGAAGTTTACCCGCGCTATCAGCTCGAAACACGATACCTTAAAGTTTTCCGTCAAATGCCGTTCTTTATTACAGCAACAATTCTTGTTTCAGTTACCTACGTTACTTAGGGTCTATGACAAAAATAGAGGATAAACATTGATCATAGGTTCGTCTATTACTGTAATTGCAATACATGTTTAGTACATACTTCTATGTAGTATATGAGTCTACAAATCAACAAAGTATAAGTTGTATAAGGTCCATGTGCAATATTGGTATATACGTATACAAATGGTAGATAAGACCTGTTTGGGTAACGATACCATGGACATCATGTTAACGTATCTGTTTTACTATTTTGGTTACGATTTTTGAATATATTATTCAAATTGGTATTTGATGATAACGTTCTACTTTGTTCCAGATTACCTAGATTTTCATTTACGTCGACACTTCTTACTTAAGTGGCAAGAGTGTCATTTTTGCAGTACATATAGATAAGAGAATAGGTTAACAAAAGTTTCTTTCTAGACGGTGCCCTCGGACCATGAAAGGGATTTCTGGCAGGACAATTTGACGACATTCATCAGCATTTTACACTCAGTCAATGAATTTCGTTCACAAACTTCGAGTTATTGTAAGATATTCCGCACAAAATATTACAGCCACGATGTAGCCATTGAAACTGACAGATTATCCATACATATTTTAAAAGGGTTCCAATTCCATATCTCTACATACAAAATATAACGTTCTATCGATGTACTGTACGTACCACGTGCTGTGAAAACATGAACACAGGATTTTATGTCTACATATTCATTTGATACTCCTTCACCTGGAACTGAATGACGTAAACATATTAGGCCTACCATCAAATGTGAAAAACCTGTATTGAATATCCATCTTAACTTGTGTTGGTACGGTGCTGTCGTATTCGTCTGATGGTCTTACTCAAACTTGGAGACATTCTTAGTCGCTTCGAACGTATGAAAAACTGCTCCTTGCTTTTCTCCTTTCGTTGTTCTTTAAATTTTATTTGATACTCAAGCCAAAGGAACTCTCATTACTGAGTAAATCCTGAAGCTTTACACAGTGTGTAGACTTGAACAAATTTGATAAATCATTATATCTTCACAGATATCGAAGATGACGTCATCAATGAGCTTATCCGCTAATTGTCTTTCCGTCATCCTCTGCATTTGTCTGGTTTTGCTGAACCCGAGACTTTTGGCAGAGGCAGCGTGCACAAGGGGATGTCAGTGTTACAGGGCAGGTCTTTCGTCGGATGATTATCTAGTATGTAGAGGCAGACTGACCAAATTTCCTCGTTCTATCTCCCGTACTCGAGAGGTTGTCATCATCCAGGACAATACAATCCAGGTTATCCCATCCAATCCATTCGGATCTTCATCCTCATCCCAGATTCAATACGTGCACCTCGACGGCAACAGCATAGATACGATCGCCGACGGAGCCTTTTCGGTCCCTAAAAATCTTCGCGTGGTCTCACTGACCGACAACAAATTACCAGAAATTGGATCCAGAATTTTCGAGGGAGCGAATAGTCTAGAAGAATTATATGTAGACGATAATTACATAGCGGAATTAAAAGCGGACGTCTTCCGAGATATGTGGAGGTTGAAGATTTTGAGTGTGTCTGGTAATCACATCGTTAACATCGAGACAAACACGTTCAACGGATTAGCCGAATTAAATGAATTGTATCTAACTAGAAACCGATTAGCTGTGTTGAGACCTGGGATGTTTACGGGATTAAGAGACGTTAAAAAAATCGACCTCCATGATAATGCTTTACATTCGATAATCGGAACAGCATTGGGATCGTTATTTCAGTTAGAGGAGTTAATACTTCGGGAAAATAGACTTTTTGAGGTAAAATCACAATGGTTTCAAGATCTGGTAAATCTTCGCATTTTAGACTTGAGTCAAAACAGAATTAATCACATTGTTAATCAGGCTTTTGCATCGATGACAAATTTAGAGAGTTTGGACTTATCTAATAACAGGATCTCTGTGGTCGGCAGGGCGAAATTTGACGGATTGGCAAACCTGCTGACTTTAAACCTTGCAAACAATTTCAATCTCGAATTAAGAAACGGGAGCTTTGCAAAAGTACTTAATCTTCAGAGTTTAGATGTACGCAACGTCGCTTCCAGTATGAGTGTGGGTATGCTACACCATCAAGGTAATACAACGATGCTTCTTCGAGTCAAGAAACTAATGCTCTCGGGACTAAGTAGTTTCCCAGCGGATTTACTATACATGGTCCCTAATGTCGAATCCCTTATTATCACCGACAGTAATATCACAACAATACCGGAAGGAGGTTTTGATAATAACATTTATCTAAAGGAAGTAAACATGAGCAATTGTGGTATATCAACTATCGAGGAAGGAGTCTTTCATCCTTTGCGAAAATTAAGAAAGTTAGACATTTCAGGGAATAATTTATCGCAACTTCCAGAAGATAGCTTGCTGCAATACCATCGTAACTTAGTACTCTGTATACATATGAATCCTTGGCACTGCGATTGCTCCATCTCCTGGATAACCAAATGGAAGCAGCGTAGAGGGGGAAGATGGTGTCCAGACAGTCGACCTGTTTGTCAAAGTCCACCTGAGTTAGAAGGCCAGAAATTGTGGGAGATAACATACAGGAACTGTTAACCATAGGTCTAGGTATGCCACTTCCACTCAGGCGCAGATAATAATTGTTTTGGACAGTGTTTATGCCACCACGTGGGAGTGCCCTATGGTTCTAAGTCAGTAATCAAATGCCATTATAATATTTTCGACGTGATTCGTGGGCAGCGGAACAAATAACGCCAACGATATCATCAAGTATAGGACTACCTTCGACTTTTTGTGAAGGGTTTTAAGTTGTTATGTGTCATGCCTACCCAAATGTTTGTAAAGATTCCTGGAATTAAAATTTGCAAACACCCAGTTTGTGACCAGTTCGTTGACCCTCTAAAGTTTTGTTTTTGTTTTTGTCTGGGAGGAACTATTTGACCACACGAGACAAAGTGACTAATTCAGATCAAAACCAGTTTCCAAACAAGCTGGATTAGTAAGGGCTTCTCTAACTGATCTTGTGAATGGCAGAGGAATAAGAGTTAAGTGAAAGGTGGGAACAGTATTACACTGATTAAGATCAGTTAGATTAAGTCAGTGTTAGAACCATTGAGACTTGTCTGCTACTGCATGATGCATCCCAACAGTCGGCAATTCGCTAATTCACGCGAAATGTGTAAATGACATGTTTTAATGTTATAAATGGTTGAAGTTAATGTCGTAATAACGATCATTGCACGTCCAATCCCATTTCCTTCGTTTCCTTTCGATTAAATACACTTTTATTTCGGTGTCACCGGCTTCCATGTCAATTCTCCCACACCCCCTTTTTCTCTCTTCTTTTTTCCCCTAAATACATAACCGATCGGAGATTTATTGTTACTTAAAAGCAGTAAGGTTCTCGTGGAATAGGAAACATGGACGGGTGATAATCACGTGGCAACATAGTGCAATTTAACTGGGTAGAAAATGTTAATAAAGCCAACGGACTCCATTCGTGTAATGACTGTGCCATAAATCTTTGGTTGAACGAAGTGGTAACTTTACTCACCGTTGTAAGGTACATGTTGTTTTCATGTAGGTTTTGTCGTAAAATGTTTAAAAAATGCCACTAAAGAAGAGATACATACCAGAAAGTACTTGTCTGCCTGTTTATGCAAACTTTTAGTTTCCTGGCAAATTACAAAGAAGCAGCCTCAGCCAAGTAACCAAAAGGACAACAATCCAAAATCTTACATAAACAATGTATACAACGGAAACTATTAAGGTGAGAGGTTTGCAGTTGTTCTTCCTCTCAAATCTCCCTTTTTTGACATTCGTATCAGACCTTGCTGACAAGCACAGCATGAAGTAAGTGTAGATTTTCTATTTCCAATTTTATGATACTAAGGCTTCCATGCATGCGGTCAGGAAATATCCAATAACCTGGATGTAAGGTTTCGATAAAGGAGGTTCCGTTAGATTCTTACTATAAGTCATACTTCTTCTGTTGATGAAATCTAGTAGTCTGTTCGAACAATTCAAAAAGTAATAAGTGGGAGATGTTGCTTAGGAAACCGGGTTATGTAGGGCACGTTTCTAGTGACGAATGAATGAAATTGAACAAGGGAAATAAGTTAAATAGCCTAAGGATAAACAGTGGAAAATCTTTAAACATTTGAAATGGCTTTTACTACGGGTTTCATTGAAAGTAAGTGTTACCGCAATAAAAGCAGATGTAAGTTGACATGATAAATGACAATCTGTGACTGGTATAGAAGACCTACTTTGCATATCAAGTCGCAGTGACATTGTGAAACGCTCTTCTAGAGGGCAAGCTACTAAATTTAACGCATGTGCGTGACGTCTCTGCCATCTTATCTATACGCGCCTACAGCCTGGCTGTAAATGCTGCTCATTTGCCTACACCCTAGGCTCTAGGCGGGAACCTTAGTTTGTTGTCATGCGACGTCAGTGCAAAGGACCTGTTGTTTGAATGTTACTTTATAAGTGATGTTTATAATTATATGTTACTATATTGACAAAAATGGCTAATTTGACTACACGATGGTTTAATGACGTCACGTCAATGAGGTCTCATTATCCCTTCTGGTTGTATCTCGTTAGCTTAAAGAAGGTTGTTAATGTCACGTGATTACCCTTTTCGGCGTAATAAACGAGGAAAACTCATGTCCGGCGTTGTTTCTATGAGACAAAATGAGGGAAAGCAAACAAACAAGAAAGCCGGAAGAAGGGATGAGATAACAAACGTAAGTCATGAGACGCATTAAAAGTGCATTTGAGACTGTAGGACAATGTCAGGGAGGCTATCGAAATCGTACTCGTTTCTTTATATATGTTAAAGAATAACCAGGAGTAAGAATTTGAAAACAACCTCTAAACATTGAAACAGTTATTTTGAGGAAGTAGGTGTTTTCTTTCTTATACGTCAAATCGTAATGGTTAAANNCTTGTTTTGTTTTGGTATAACATGAATTGTGCACGATAATTATGTATATAAAGGACATGTGTGATTATTTGTTCTTCGGAAAAATATTTTCAACTCATTGTTTGTTTCCAACTTTATAGAGAAATCACTAATATATGATTTTTAGAACCTTTTTTTCCTTCACATTTTATAAAACTTTGACTCGTTACTATGGACAGTGAGAATTCGTCACATTTTATGCAGTTACTTAATTTTGTAAGTATCGTAATATAATATGTTAAATATGTGCAATTGATTGAATTAAGTTGATCACAAGTCTCATTTCTGACGTATGGTGCAGAATCAAATCAAGGTAATTTCTGCTGCTCTGTCAGTCACGTGTATAACTGATATACTTGGAAGCGAAATACAAAGGACCGCAAACTTGAATATTTATTTCTGATATGTAAATAAGAAAGATTATGGGTGCCAAATTGCATTGTATCTTCGGTGTTGCTATTGTGAACTGACATCAGTTCCAGATTTTTTCAAGTAATCACTGAGTGTAATATACTTAATAAGTGCAAAAGATGAATATTACGTCATCAGAAACAAGCTATAAAATTTAAGCTTAATGACTAGCCACTAAAGACCTTTTTTATTTCTGACTACCGACGTAAGCGCCCAGTAGGGTGGAAATAATTGCCAATGAAGAATTTCAGATATTTTTGCTCCTTTATCTTAACAAGGAAAATGTAAATTTTCCGCCTTCAGGTTGTTTTTTTTTGTTGTTGTGAAAATTGAAATTTGAAGTCGAAACATTATCAGTCTATGATGCGTAACATTGGAAAAAGATTTAAACTTCAACTTTCCAACATATGGTGACCGATACTCCCATGAGTTTGGATCTAGGCGAACCTTCTACCAGACTGAAGCGATAGCATTCCTATTAGAATTTCATATGTAAGTATGATGGGCTTAGTATTGGCTATACTACCAAAACATCCTAATTGATAGACTGCAATAATTCAACAACAGGCAATTGACGATCTTAATCAATCGATCGATCTATCAATCAATCAATCAAGTAATCGAGCTTAATAGTAAAAGCAATAGTAGAGATGACTATAATTAAACCAGTCGCATTAAAGTATCCCATCGTATCTGGGAGCTATCAAAGATATTTCTTCTCATATTTTCTGACACGCTTGTTAATGATGATCATTTGTCTCATCACGTTTTCGCCGTCTCATTAATCCATCTCCTTGGTTCTCTTCTGGGATCGCTTTATCCACGACTGTGTTCAACGACTGTCAAAAATTCTTTATCCACCGGCAGCATTCTGGCAGCGCGCCTGACCGTCATTCCTGCGACAGTTGGAGGTTTTCGTATTTTGGAATCTGCGGTTTAGGTGATTCTTCGTCTTTCTATTACATAGCGAGATTCCTTTATAATATCTTTGTCAGAAACAGGCCATACCAATCTAGGAAAAATTGTAAAGTTTTGTACTAATCTGTGTAGTCTTTCGCCACATGATTTATAGATTTGCGTAACGCTATGAATATGAACTAAAACTGACAATGACCATGTTGAAAAACATACTCTATGTCCATTATAAAGTATGTCAAAGCTAGTATCACAATTACCTAGCGTCCATCATCGTAAAACACGTTTTCTGCTTATTAAACTATATATAGCAGTACGTATATGTGTCAGTTTTGTAAATTATGTAAATAGAAATATTAAAATATTAATGGTAAACTCATTTCTTGTTTCATTTTGTTGTTATGTTTTTGTAAAAGCTGTCACAAATATCGGATTACTACATTTTGACTTAGGTAACAAGGACTATAATACC
>VJOZ01027905.1:0-31318 GCA_009801055.1 Stichopus horrens
AGTCCTTAATGCTGTAACTGAAGACTTGTCATATGCATGGACATTCATGGTAATGAGTTCTATTTTGATATGGACATAGTGATGAGAGCAGAAAGCATATGACCACTGTATTCATAAAAGTGTGTATAATTGAATGCTCTATTAATACATGTACAAAAACAAATTTAATATCGTCTATGACACATTCTGGTTTTGGTTTGCTCATGTTGATGCCTTCAGACACTCAAAGCACCCGGAGTTTTATCAGAGTGGAAACTGAAAACTTGTTTTTTCCCCCTTATGTTTACATCACTCGGTAGATTCATATATAGATCCATTTCCCTGGATAGCTTCTGCAAAAAAGGAAAAAAAAAATGGCCTGTTGGGTGGTATTCTCTTAAAATCTGTTAGTTTTGTAAAGTTGAGGCTACCAAAGGTTGCTTTCATCTTTCATACAAATTTAAATGTTGGCAGTAGGCAGCTGAAACAGCACGAGCGAGCCAGAGACGAGCCCTGTAGCGGTCTCCCTCAATTTATCTAACAAATTCATGAAGTTAGTGGAACCCAAAGAGAAGAAGAACTCTGGCCAATGACGGATGAGAGACAGATTCTGCTGCAAGGGACAGATTTCACGAGCGACAAGATCAGTCTTCTTTATTTACAAAGACTTTTTCCTTTTTTTCCCAGGAAGGTTCTCATGGAAAAGTCAATTGATCTATGTTTAGATATCGCAGTTGATGTCAAATTGTCATAGCTCTGAGATTTTTGACAGGCAAAGTAGTTGACAAAACTTACTGATTTGGATTGGAGGAAATATATTATAGAATGTAGCCAAATGTTGAAATGCTTTTGATATTACCTCAAATTCTGTGAACTTGGAATGAAAACATGTTCACCATCAGCCAAAGGAATTACAGTAGTCACCATTTGATTCATTAACACACCAGTTGCAGATCTTTTTATTTTCTTGAGAAAGGTTGTTTTCTGTTAGAGCGTTTATAATTACCTTGATGTCCTAAATCAGTGAGGATTATATCATACGTTAGCAACAGTTCACCCTTGAGAAGTTTGTATTACATCTGAAGAAATCTTTGGCAAGTGATGTGGTGTGCAATGATTACAAGCTTATGTAATAGAACTGTTCCATTATGTGCATCAGATTATCAATGCTGAGTTTCTAGAACTTTGCATATGCATTTCAGTAAAAGAGAGGTGTAAATTACTACAGTTTTGTGACTGCTAATTTAATCAAGCTTATAATTCTTTATTCTTGCTTCTGGAGTGGTGGGATGGGGAGGGTACAGAAGAGAGAGAGAGAGATTAAGGGAGTGAATGAATGGTATTACTGCAATCATATGACAACTTTGTGGAGTGACGGTGTTATTATATAGGATATATTATGTGGTGTAGGTGATGAATCAATGATCCGAATAAAATTTTGCTGCTCCCAGTGGAGTCATTCGTATTTTGAATACCACAGAAATTTGTGAAATGTACACAGTAAATATACAAAGAAATAAGGGGGGGGAGGGTGCTGCTTTGGATCCTCTTGACATCAATCTCAGTAATTGTGCACAAGTAAATTCCCAATGCTACTGCAGCAGCTTGTGTACATGTCAATGACATATACCTATTGTGCCCTTCTCCGTGCCATTGTGCTATTGTATGTCCTGATAAAGTTGATTAACCATAGCTCAGCATCCTCAGCGGTAAAGTGAAGACACTATACCCCTGCCGGAGGGTATGTAGAGGCCTTCTCTACATACTGTTGGTGTAGGTTTGTTACTCCATTCTCAGATGAATGGGTTGCCATGGTTACCTAAAAGGAAAGAATAATCAAGATTACAGTTCAGTTGATCAAGTAATGTTGTAGGAGCTCCTTCCTGCGTGAGCATTGTTAAAGACTTTTGTTTCATCTTTGGGGAAATGTGAAGAAGATGAAAAGAACTTTGTTAAATAGCGGTCCTGTCTATGAATCGCTGTGTATACCTACAGGTATTCGGTTCAGCACTCTTTACAATCAAAGAATTTTATCTTATTGAATTGCTTTTATTGGAGCTTATTATTTATGCAGTGATTACAGAAGACAGTGTCAGTCCTTTGTCACTTAATTAGAAGTTTGCATTTTTGGTCAATTAGGGAAAAAAAGTGATACTGTAGTCTTTCTTACAAACTACCCATCTGTAAGTGGTTGATCAGAGAGACATGTTGACTTCAGACTTGAGGAGGGAGTTCATGATCAAACAGGAAATGCAGGCCACAATTTGTGCTAAGGTTTTTCAATGTCTTCAAATTGGCTGTTGCCCCAAATTACTTGTTATAAATTTGTCACTTCCCACTAAATGTAGGTACATTAAGCGTAGGGGCGGCTATCATGAGTGACTTTCGTGTCTGGGATCAAGAGTGGGGTTTTCTCCCTACTGATGTGTGAAATATTTTTGATAAGGACACTTCAAAAAGCATGCGGTTTGATGACATTTATAACCTTACTTCTAGGTATCATTGTAGTCCACTTATGATCTACTAAGTAAGCACAAGCCCTTTCTATGGGAATTTTGATGAGCCCATGGCCCATGGACCAGAGACTTCAAAATGGCTCGCTGGTGGGGCATGTCCCCCAGATTGAAAACCCAGAGGTTAGAGGGAAAGGTCATGGTATACACCTTGTAAGCAGGTCTTACTGAGCAACACACTGTAAAAGTGCTTTAGGCACAGTATGTATCATGTGTGATCGTATCTATCACTGTACTAGAGAGCTATTCATTTATATGTTGCCAAACCAGGGAAATACGTCAAAGAATAAGAAAAGTTGGCTTATGAGCCCATACCACCTCCAAGTACCAACTCAGTGCAAACATTCCATTGCAGGGTTTACTAATATTTTTGTGCTATTTTTTTATCATAGGAATATACAAAAAATAAAAGGTCAAGCTGTTGTGATAAATAATTTGACTACCCAACATTCACTTGACGATGTTTAAATTTGTCAATTCTGGTTTGTGCAGTACCATATATGTAAGTACTGACTTCTTCCTTTGTTTTTCATTCCATGGCAAATAGTGTTAGCATATTTCCCACTGTAACATTTCCCAGTTCCATCAAGATATGAGGTGGAATCTAAAATAAAAAGCTAGATCAGCTCGGTCTCCCTCACATTCGGACTAGTTTTGACCAGGAGTCGAGTGATTTGAATAGAGCCTATTGAGATCAAAAATTAAAATCATGACTTTAATTATTTAAAGAAATCTTAATTTAAATCTTAATTTAAATCACTACTTTTCTTTAGATTACAAATTTAAATGTAATATTTTATCAGCAAAGAAATAACATTCAACAATCCTGATCTTGATCCTCCTCAGGGATGGCATGGTCCTTCATGAAAGGGGCAATCACCATCTCAGAGTATGATCCTGAGAACCAGGATGATACTCCAACCAACAAGTCGATCACCCGTGGAGGGAGGATGTGATTCAGACCTTGTGTAGTCTGAGTGCTGCAGTAAATCAGAACTGTGCACCATAGATTGTAGCCTCAACCTGAAAGACAATGGGTTGATATCAATGTTTTTATACATTAGTATTATTATTTTGTGAATGCATGACAAGTTACAATGCTGTGCTTCATCGAGAAACAGTAGAATTGGGAGAAGTCATTGACAGGGCATATGCAGTTGTGTGTGACCTGATGGAGAAATATCAGGTAGAAATCACTCTCATCCTATTTAAGGCTATACCGTATTTATCTCGTAAAGGGAAAAAGGGAGTTAGTTTTACAGAAAAATATCATATGTTTTAAACCACTATTACAAAATGATAAATTATTCAAAACAAGGAAGGATAGTAGTTTTCTTTTCAAGAAATAAGCCTCTTACCGATAGATAGTCAGTTATTTGTTGCTCAAGAATAATTCACACAAACTTTCAAAAATGCAAATAATCCATCTTTTGTCACTCATCATATGCATTCTCTTTTGAGGAGATGAAACTTTTGCATGTGTTTGTCGATCAGTCTGAATGTTTTAACAATGATTAAAGCTATTTTCTTTGTATGACATGCTGGTGCATTGTAAATACTCTATGTCCCTTTAGTGGTCTGTCACTTCTAGCACTATGTTGGGGTTTACTTTTCCATATGTTCTTGAAGTCAGGTTTATTGCCTTACCATCTTCTCTGACATTACCGTTTATAAAACCCAGTCCAGTTGTGATGTTTTCCTCTTCCAGAACTTAGTCTATCACTCCAGGTGTTCACAACACCAGCAAATTTAATAATTCATCGAATTGTACTTAGGTGAAACATGTCTAATTGAAGCCCTTTGCCATGAAATTATTGTACTACAATTTACAATTGCCACACCACAGTTTTGTCATTATCGGTTGAATGCCATATTCTTTTGTTGAGCCTTGTAGGGCTCATAACACCTATTGTAACATAGCTCATTGAAATATGCACGCTCGACCTTTTAACAATAGTGCTCAGTAAGTGCAAGCTATGGCTGTCTTCAATCCAAATCTACNNATAAACTTCCAGAAAATGCCACCAATGTGGTGTGGCCTTTTTCCACTGAGGTGATGAACCTGGAGCATCAATCCTTGTTTCCAAATTGGTGTGCAATACAGTGCCATTGTGTTTAATGTGGCATCACAGAATTATGTGCTCTTTCACTGCATTTTAGTGGATACAACATGACATTCTTGTACAGAATCATGTCCTGCTCTTACGTTCCACTTCAGTGGTGAAACAGAAAGCCAGTTTTGACAAGTGTACCACAGTACTGGAGTACTCCTCATAACACAGATCAGTAAGGTCTTTTGCACAACGTATGTAGTAACAATAAGCATCATCTGTTTTACAACATTATGAGAGAGATCCAATGGAATTTTTTATTTGTCCAGCATTAAAACAAAATGGATTCGGAAAGGGGCCAACAGGAAACAGCATCCCCTTTCCTCCATTCCTATAAGGAGAAGATCCACAAAGACTGGATTACTCCCAACATCAAGCACTAGCCTACCATGCACTACAATTCTGCATATTTGTGGGCAAATACAGTTCTAGTTTACTTTCTTAATAGCTTACACATCCTGACACCAGAATTTCACAAGACAGCCATAATCAATTTCTTGCTTCGCTTTTCCTAGTGTCTGTCGTCACTTGCAGTATGGTGCCCTAAACACCATCCAACTTTGAATAACTTTTCCATATGGTCTCATATGAAATATGTCTCAGTTGATTTTAGTTTGTTAATTTACCATGCACTTTCAAATTAGCTTTGTGTAACAGGTAGTTAACCCTAGAAAGTACTCTTCCAAATGTCAAAGATAAAACACCCTAGGGACTTGTATCTCCCCCATGGGTCACCTGTCCAAACTCATTTGACATAAAGATGAAAGTTAATGTTTTTTTTTGTCATGGGACCGAAATTTTGCAGAAAAGTTATGTGGATTATGTATGTGAAAGGGTATTGCATATACGCACAACTGATGTTGTAACTTGTGAGAACATAAGCAGAGTCATAGTGTACAGTTCATGACTCTAAGTACATACGGTGCACCTTTTCCTATCGTAACAAAAATGAGAAGAAAGTTTAAAGTATTCCTTCTGTTCTTGTTTGTAGCTTTGATGATCTCATCCCTCCGTGGAACGCTAATTTTGGACCTCTAGAGAATGTTCTGAAATGTCTCAATCTGTAATTTGATTTGCTCCATGAAGGGTAAAAACATTTGACAGATAACCAGATACGTCACTTTCTATTCAGCATTGCTCTGAAGAGTATCTTCCTCAGCAACAGCTAGGAGCAGTCTCAGACCTCTGATAGGAGTTAAAAAACCCTGTTCTTGAGTTCTGATTAGAATATTGAGAAGCAATCCTCCAAAAAAGAATGATGATAAATAGTTCTTTGTCTTTCAAGCGATGCAGTGTTGGAAAAGGTTTTCCTTCTGTTGCCTGCAAAAGATGGCTGCATTTGAAGGACAATGCAGTTCAGGGTGACTGATCAATATTTTGAGAAAGTTTATATAAAGTTGATAATTTCATGTCAGGGTGACGATAATGTCAAATTGTAGTAAAATGAAACAAGAAACTTGAAACAACTACATTGATGAGTGAGAAAATGTTAGTTAAGATAACTACTTCAAGGATAGACCGACAGAGTTCACAGATGTAAATTAATAACCAGCTTCACTATAAATGTACATACTGTAGTACCTAATTAGTATTGACTCTGAGACCAAATATGTCTGCAACAATAAGTCCATGTGCCAGTGGTATTCACAATTCTCTGACTGATCGCATGTTTATGTGTGTTGATGTTTAAGTCGCTCTGGGTAGCCTACCAGAAGTATTGGATTGTGGGGTATAGGATAGGGTGGACTTATTCCTCATCGACCACATTGATCTGTTTGAAACATGAGATATTAAAGGAGGATCAAAATCAGAATGTTTGATGATGAAACATCTCTGTCAAATGAAAGACAAACACGTGGTGATCAACTTCACCAAATTTCATGTGCACATGACTTCTTTTAACTTTTCTTTCAAGATATTGCAATTTGAAAGTCCATAAAAATCACCCAGGATGCTGCCATTTTGAGATCGCGATGTTATAACCTGACCGCTTAAGCTTTTGTTTTTCTCTAAATTTATTGATAGATAGTTTTAACAATTAGGCATCTATTCAAATCACAATATGAGTAATTTGATCATTGCGTGGTACATCTGAGTCAGTCACCACAAAATTGTGTACAAGTGTATCATTCATGGAAATTCAAGGAAAACAAAGTAATACATTAAATTTTTGCTATGAGGGTTATGTGACATCGTAGTTCTATTGACTCTACTAATTAACTGTTGGCATTCAACTGAGACAAAAATGGCAGCACCCTTCTGAATTTCAAAAGTGCATAACTTGGGAAGGGAAGAATATGTTTTATTTGAGAAGTAGTTGTCAAACATTTGCTTCTTATTTTATAAAGACAGTCCTCCGGTTTCATTCTCCTTTAAGTCATGCCTGGAGACAGCATGCACTGACTGCTGCTCACTGGCTCCTTTGTAAAAATAAGTGTACATACACACCTAAATGGACACTCAGTAGAAGTGATGTGGTAATACCAGCTTATAGACTTTGCCATTTTCTGGGTGTTTAAGTGTGTCTGCATGTATGTGCTAGCTCTTTTGGCCGGTAATTTCTCTGACCCAAAGATCTCTTGGAGATGTCCTTCGAATCTTTGGTGTAATTTTAGGTTATCTCTTTAAGATTTCTGTCGCTGTATCATTTCAAGTGCTCTCCCACTTGAAGGAAGGAACATCCTCATGCGTAGTCGGCGAGATGCACGCAGTGGTCATGTCTGGATGCAATTTGCATTTTAAACTAGGTCTACAAATTGATTCTGATAGGTACTCTGCTCCACATTTTGCCTGTAATTAGAACAAAATTGTGCATAGCTTGAGCGAATCCCAGCATCTTATGGGGCCATGTGGCTGTAATCTTCCTGTTGTACTGCTCCCATCATTAGGGAGGCTTCTTGGAGGTATCTTTTGAGTACTACAGGGATAAGTACCTTACTTTTTTTTCAAGTAGCTGTAGCAGGCCGATCAAGGCAGGGTCTTAGATGTTTCAAATGTGGCCTGTTCGGATCTAAAGTAATTCTCGGAATAAGGGGAATATAGGAGAGTGGGCATTGCAGATTTCCAGATGGCACAGCATGGTTGATATCATGCTTCCAAGTGGCCTGTTTTTATCCAGTGTTTATTAGAACAGCAGCAGCTAAGGATAGTACAATAATACCGTTGCATTGAACTCATGTAGCGTGTACTGTGCATTTGTCATATGCCATATAGAGCAGATGACAGAAGCATTAATATTCTCCTGGAAATGGTGCATGCAATCGGGTTCCGCGGTCAAAACATTATTAAGTCACCATGGTGGTAGTAAAGTACATTGACTTAATTTAACTTGTGCATGGGGAAAAAGGCATTGAACTTTCAAGCACGTCTACTGTATATCCAAAGAAGTGTGTGCTTATGTATTTAAATCTGTCAAGGAATGGTGGAAGTTGGAACTAAATGTTGTCCACTAGTTTCTTAGAGATTTAACAGATCTAGTACAGGTACTATTTTGTTTCTAAAACTGTTGCTGTTTGGAAAAGGTTTAACATCTAATTAATCCCCTCAAAGTGTACTATTTACTTCTTTGTCTTAGCTGCAGGAGTGGACTTTTTGGTCTTAATTAGTTAATTCTCAGTGAAAAGAAGCCAACTATACAGGTACAGTATTAGTCATGTACCATTTTGAGTTCCTGTCATCCTCGGACATATAGTGAACATGCTGAAGGATAAGAGATATGAATGTCTCTTAATGCTATTTAAGCATGTTCTTTATTTAATTTCTTTAGCTGTACACAGAGACATGAGTTTTGCTTGTTTTACTGAGCTCATCTGATATGCATTGTTGCACTCATTTGTTAGCAGATCTGCTTTCCCTATGAATGTAGTCAAAGCAAGGCCCTCCTCCTCGCAGGTATGGATCGAATGCTAAATGTGTGGATGTAGATTTAAAGGTGTCATTGGCAAACTTTGCAGTGATCATGAAGACATATAGGTAACAACAGAAACATAAAAATTGGCTCTCTTATTGTACACTCAATGAAGTATTTCCATGAAACTTAAATCATTTTCTGCTTAATCTCATAACTTACCTGTTTCTTATTTCAGACTTTAAGTAGTCAGTATGTAAGTATGATACCTTTAACTGTTGGGTTCCCTGCCATCTATCAGCTCTGTAGGGATCATTTCTTTTCTCAACATCTTCTATGAAAATTTGTCATGGTCCTGCTTGTGTACAGCTTGTGAACATGGTCTAAATGGTCGTTCGATTAAGAAATGTTAAATGTGTCGGGCATGAATTTGGATGCAATTTGGTAGCTTTATGAAGAAAGCACATTAGTACCAGACAAACATATGTATATCACTATGAACTTCATGTCACCAGTTTAGAAGGCACTGTTTTAATAAAGAAAATACTTCTCTTAATTGCCAAAGTCCACATTGCAAATATGAATATCTCAATTCACAGCGCGTACTCCCTNNTGTGTGTGTGTGTGTGAATATCTCATTCTTTTGTTGGAGCAGGCATTCCTTCTAGAAGTTCAATCTCTGATTTGTACAAAACTGTTTAGAAAATGGTGTAAAATGTTGTTTGCAACATTTTCTCCTTAAATTTTGACTAAATTTTGACAGTGCCAATAAGATTACCCTCAATCTTTCGACTCGGTGGCATCCCTCAGGGTTACTGACTCGATCTTCTTCGCTCAAAACAGCAAGTGAAGATGTTTCAAACTTCTAACTTCTGGTAACTTGAGTTGCTTTCATTTCAGTTGTGTATCTCTGCTTTGATGCAGCTATTCCTACTTGCTCTCTCCTCCTGTGATCCCTACTGTTCTATATTTTCTTGCCCCAGCTAAGCTGTTTAGATTTTAAATAAATAGTAACATTTCTGGAAGGTTTGATTCTGGAGGCACCCAAGAGAGAGAGAGAGAGAGAAGAGAGAGTAACAGAGAGAGATTGCAACAATATTAGGACTCTGAAGCTCGCTATCCCTCCGGTATCAAGCAAACAAGACTGTCAGTAAATAAAGAGATCTTGATGTAATTGAAGGCATTTGGAATGGCCTGTGGTGTGTTGACCTGTATTTTGAGGACATGCGTAGTAGCCTGTCACCCAGGTTGCATTCGTGTTTTTATTATTATTATTCTTCTACCCCCTGCCTATAGTGATTATCATCTATCTCATAAAATGTCAGCTAGTATACTCTTCTCGATTAACAAGTTAGTCTCAGATTTCTCACTAATTGTGTTACGGTGACATACAAACAGTAATTTTTTCTTTATTATACAAAGATACCATGAATACCAGGTAAAGACTGCAGATATGGCAGTCACCTTGCTTTGCATTGCTTTACTATAGTTTGGATATGTTCGTGTAAACATACTTTTTGTAGAGTGTGATGATTTTTTGGGGGGGGACTGGGGAGAGCAACCTTTAAGGTATGGGATATTCACTGATGTTGTAAATGCATCTCAAATTCTTTTCAAAGCCATTTTACTTACCTTTGATTTATTACGGTTACTTCACTTAATATTGAAATGGCTCCGAAGTGATGATACTAGAGTTCTCATCAGTTCCAAAAAATCTGTCTCGGTTTACATTTTCTCATACCCGACCAAATCGTTAACATTGACATTTACATGGTACCATACATCACATTTGTGTGGAAGGATGTTATTAGTGTACTACATATACCCGCCTACACCAACTCACTAAGGACCATCGATTTTCCCTGAGAAAAGAACAAAATTCCGTTTTGAACTATGTGTCGTGTATAGTGGGCAAAATTTGGTAATCTGACGAAGGGTGCTCAGATAGCTGTTGTCTTGTTTTCCTCATGATCAAAGAACTGGGTAGTAATTTTGGATCCGGATAGTAAAATGCCAAGCAGGTTGCCAAATTACCTGATGAAAGCACTAGATGATATGTGTTTTTAAGCTGTCAAGGTTAGAAGATTTGCCATAGATGCTTTCAAGAGCTACAGTAGCACTATTAAAAGTAAGAAAGAGATGTGATTTGTTGTTGGAGTATACTGTAGAGCCGCATGAAAGCTGTCAAGAGTTTGCATGCATCATGTTACTGCAGAAAAGAGTTGGAATCTGCTCTTGTTGTGGACATGTTTTCTGCTTATAGTTGTGGTACATCTACATACATTACATCTGTCGGAGCCATCAGGCTTGGGGGGGGTGATGGGTCCGCTAGTGAAAACAGTGGGAAGCTCAGCCTCCTCCCAATATTTGCCAAAAGATTGCATAGTTCATTATTATTCGTGTATATCATCTCAATCCAACTGATATGCATTACTATTTTCAATTTTTCAATTTGTTTGATTTTCTCATTAAATGAGAAATTGCAGACATGAGAGAACCTTTTCAAGACTGGGTACTTGCTATGTGGAATATCCCAGAAATGACATTTTTGACCATTTAGGAGGGCTTGTAAAGCTCAAAATTTTTGTTTTATGCTTCGTACTAACTAATGGTGGTGCTCCACTTAGATCTTCCTGCTGGCTTTAAGCCCCACTTTTTTTTCTCTACTGCACCCTGCTACATATCTAGTTATGTGTTTCATAGTGTTGTAAAGATATCTTTAGATGACTGTGCAGAAAGCTGGGAAAGATTCTGTTGAAAATCTATCCCATATTCCCTAGATTTACCTTGGGAGTCACACAGAAAATGAATATTAATTTGTGAAACCTCTGTAGTATACGTTTGAATAATTCTATAAATTTTCTATGAAATTTCTAACCTTCAGGATCATATTATGAGTGATAGGCCTCTACAATTTACCCTGCGTGCATTTTGATGTTTTGCTCTGTAGTATAGAGCACAATTCATGGTGTCCGTAATTTGTCCATGGTTGAAACAATTCTTAAAGAACCTCACCAAAGAAGGACACATGGCAGTGAGTTTTCCTTAAGTTTTGTGGACGACATAGTGAGTACTGAATACTTACTGAGCTATCTGTGTGCACGGACATACTTATGCAGTGTTATTGATTTCATTGGAACATTATATTCTCTTTGGTAAATTCCTCGCATTAAAAGCTGTACTTAAAGCCTCATCACTGCTTGCTGATTAAAGGAAAACCACCTTCCAGATAGTCCTGATACTTCAAACGTATTTTCCAAACAATAAGACACCATTCAGTAGTATAAGAAATTCATGTCCAAGAAAATACAAAGTTTTTGTGAATATATATTTTATTCACTCGCAAGCGGCCATGGTGTTGCGAAATTACGGGATTCGTAATGTCACTTATGCACCTGCACATGTCACGTAATATTGTCGATGCATGTGATATGTCATACATGTCCAAAATGGCGATACGCTGTACAACAACTGCGGATAGTTTGAAGTTATATTTGGAAATAAGTAATTACAAAAAAATCCCCCAAAAACCCAGTACTGTCGTGACTGTGTGTAAGTAGATATACACCAAGTGTAGACTGACATTGAAACATCCACTGCAGTTCCTCTTTAACTGTAGAAAATAAGCCTACACAGAAAAAAGACAAATTTCTCATTCAACATAATTTTTTGAGGGCTGTTTTAAATGATGAAAAGTTGTCACAAATCAAGAGTGCTTTTGATTAGGTAATGACCTTGAGGAACAAATGATTCACCAGAAATTACACATGTCAACATAATGTCTTTACTGTTCAGCTGTTTATTGTAGGATTGGGTTAATTGTTCACCAGTTGCCACGGTTGTCATAAATAAAGCAGACATTTTGATTGTCACATATTTGTGTCGGGTGGGTCTTGCAGATTTCAAAGGCAATGCTGAGAGAATCAATCAGTGTGGAGGTGTTAAATATCTGGTGAATTTTCATCAGCGGATAGCATTTAACCACAGAAATCTCAAAAATGAAGTGGAAGATTGACTTAAAAGTTACATTGACAGGTGTCGTTCTGAGAATCGAATGTTCAGCAATTCCAAGGGGCTGCTGTTTCCACTGCGCAAAGTAAGTAATGAGCAATCGTACATAAATAATTCACAATTTTGAGTCAAAAACATTGAAGACCTTTACAGAGATATTTCATTTGGCTACAGTTTTTGGAATATGTATTGTGGGAGTGATTGGAAGAGTTGTTTTATGTTACATGAGTATGGAGTAACCATTCAATGCTGCACAATCCACAGAAGAAAAATTTTTTAATTCCATATTGTTGTCACAACAAGATCTAGAGTTCATACTGTATTTATATCTATAATCACACACCTGGGTGTCTCACTTTTCAAAAAGAGAATTTCGTAATAGAAGTAGTTTTTCAATACAAATTCTTAACTGCAAAAGTTTCTTGAGATACAGCATATACTGTATAAGTATTTTTTTGTCCAAGTTGTAATCTGCTATTGTTTTAGGGGCTTTTACAATTCTTCCTTTGATCCTAATTTGCTTTCAAGCTGCATAATTGCAGGAAATGTAGAAGAAAACGAATTTTGAGGCATTTGAATAGCAATAAGAGTAGAATGTTCCGCCCACAGAAGTTCATGTTCAGTTACTTTCATGAAGATAAAGACCAGTGTTTGTGTGGTGTCATGAGATATCATTGTACAGTTTGATAGAATGTGGTTTTAATTTTGAGGAAGACCTTATAAGTTTGAAAAAATGTAGGCTTATTGATCACCATACTCTTCTTTGAAATTCAAGGACATTTTCGATGTTCTGCCATTGAACCACAGTGGGGTTATTTGCCCATACTTTGAGATGTCATAGTGTGAGTAAAGTTTCATTTGGTATTTCGATGTCTTTTTNNTTTGGCTTTCTGGTTACAAAACCTACTTCTGTCTTGTCGCCTCCATATTTAAGATCTCCAGAGTAATAAAGTTGATAGATTTTCTGTGAGGGCTAGCTGGAGAATCATTTTGCACCAGTGGCTTCTTTTAACTTCCATTTCTCAAGTTGCTAAGAACCCTAAAAGCTGGAATATGAGTCGGAAAATTTGTCATATTTTTCCACTGGAAGTCAAATATGTTATAGCCTGACAACAGGAAAACATTGTTTAAGCCCCCTTTTTGCAAACATGAATATTCATATCCATTCCCATTGGTCTGTTGGATTTCAGATAACAGTAAGTGATGGCTATAGACCAACAAAAATGTCCAGATAACTTTCATATTAAAATATCTGGAAGATGAGTGCAAAGACTTCTTTCAGATTTTGTGACAGGTGATCTTTTTCCCTACCTTCTCTTCTCTGAAACACTGATGAAGAAAAAAGATAGATGACCAGGCGATTGGCAGTACAACTCATATTCCAGCTAAGTAAAGGCTTGGTCTCATGTACCCAAGCGCACTTGGTGTTCTGTATCTCGGGTTTACATTATGGCAAAACTGCAGGTTGACACTGTTTTCTGATGTGTAGTCTGACATACACAGAAAATTGTGCTACCGTAGTAACAAGGTTAAATATTTTCCTGGAAATTTGGTAAGATGCACTTTGTTGATGGACAAAAAATCACAAGCAAACTGTTACAGCTTATGGCATGTACTTCTTCAGTGTAAAATTAAGTACCATTCGATTGATATTAATCGTTTGGAGATGCCGCAATTCGTCTGATGCAAAATCTGAGGACTGAAGTCTCGAAACACATATCCCCACCCAACTAAGACAAAGCAACCCTCATCCCAACTGCACCCTACTAAAGAAGGCGAAACAGGAGAATCAGGTAACTTGCAGTAAGTAGCAGCAACACATGTTTTCTGCCTCTGCCTATATCCTCTGTTGGGATATTGGGGCTGCATGAAATATATTTTATTTTCAGAAAAGCTAAAGAAAAGTAAAAAGTGCAAATGATCTATCCAAAAATATTTTCGTGTAAAGTCATTGATTAAGCAGTAATGGTTTCTTTGACCACATCTTGTATGATCTTTCAATGCACACATGTGTAAAACATAGAAACGTGCTACAGTATCTCCCAGAGTATACTATTGTGCTAACGCTTTATGTGCATTAGCTATTGTCACTGTGGCATAATGAATAATGTCGGTATAGTATGTCAGCACGATAAAACGAGGTCAGTATGTACAGTTTTGTGTGTGTGTACCATTGAAATTACTCATATCATTTAAACTGAATGTACCAAGGATTACTGGAAATTTATTGCAACCAATTTTGAAAAATAGTAAAAAGCCCTTTATCGTCCTCCTTTTGCAAAAAACCTGAAGATATGCATTTTTCAAGGGCTCTAGAGCCAAAATGATGCGTGAGAAATAAACGGACATCTCGAACTTATTAAAGCTGGTCTGGCAAAATTATTAAATCGATATGACTCCAAGGAAAATGCCCTTTGAGCGTATTTAGTCAGCCTAAAGAAAATTTTGAGGGTGCTCGCCTAAGTTTTGTCTTCAGTGTGAATATTATGTAATCGTGATATCTAACTTATTTGCATGCCATGATGGTGTGCGTTTTTAAACACAATATTTCCCTTTTAAGTGTGATCATGAAGAAGGGGCTGCTATGTGTGCACGTGCAAGTTTCCAAAATTTCCCAATTGTATCAATCATGCCTTAAAAATTATAGATCACAGACGTCTCAGTATTTCTCTTCCTGTCATGGATTTGCCACATAGAAACTTGCATACTATAGTGAAGAGCGCCTCTTTGGCGGATGCCCCTATGTGGCTGCCGCTGGTCAAACATTCCTTTCACAGAGCCCAAACTTGTTGAACTTTAATTCTACCTGGCCATTTGTCCATTGATCATGGTACACACCATACCATGGAGTACCAGGAGGGTGTCCAGTCACATGTTTGTTCACAGACGATCTACACAGCTACGTGCGATGGTAGCAGTGTTTCTCCTTTAATTAAAAGCCCTGCTTCAGCCAATTGCCTTAGAACTGAAGGTTGCATAGGATTTTGTGGAATTGAAAGGAATTTGTCTCCAAAGCCAGCGGAAGTTCCTTTTTCCTAGCGTGTAGTTAAACAAAAAAACTTGTAAGCAGGGTATACATACGGTATTGAAAACACTATTTCTATGTAAATCCTTCAGATGGTATACAATCTCTCACAATGTGTGAATCTACTGTACCACCCAAACAAAAGTCCTGGACCTGACCTTGCATGGTGATCACCCTGGAAGTACAGTGTTACTCCCAGTGTTTATGAATGTATGGTCATGTTACCAGCAAATGAATAACAACTATCAGTACAGGATAATTCCTTCTCCTTCATGCTGGCCAGTTCTCTTTTTCCATTGTCAGACTGGTGTTGTTTTCCATCAATTCTTCACTCTTGTGTCGAGGGAATAAGTGTGGCCATCGAAGGACCCACGTCACCATCAATTTCATGGTGTCATCAATGAACAGATTGATGTTGCAAGTTCTGATGATAATTTCATACCATAAACAATTGCATGCTGCCTGCTTTGCATTGATCTCTCCTGCCAGTAGAAGTCAAACATCCATTGCTTGTTCTTAATAAAGACATTGATTTTTAAATTAAGGGCGTCACTTGTTTGATAGGGTATATCCCGCTGTGAATTAGCTACTGCACAATTGGTCTGGTTACAAACTCAGAATTAATCAACTGGGAGTATAAAAAGAATATAAAAAGATTTATCTTACACCCTCTTTGCATTTAAATTACTGCTCTTGATCACCCACCACATGGGGAGACTCTCTTAAATTTAGAAATTCATAATGACAGTTGACTCCTGTGTCACACATGAAAACCAATGTGCTAGGACATAATAAATACTAGTGATTTCTCTGTCTTGTGAATCCATGCACAGTTTCTTGTCTTGCCCTGAACTGTTTGGATATGTTCGCTACTGGTTCAGCATTGTCTAGTGCTTCTCTGCAATAGTTTATTCTTCTCTGCAGTAAAAGCTGGGAGTTCAGTGAGTTGTCTTGAATTTGTGCTGCAATGAAAGGTTTTTGCATTCAGTGATGTACTGAAGCTTCACAATGAACCCCCTGCAAAGAAGATTGAGAATGGTTAGCACCGGATTCACCTAGATCATGTAGGATTTCCACGTAATCCTGGAAGAGGCTTTCAAAATTACATTCACAATATAGATACATGTGATATAGTTTACTAGAGCAGATCAGCTGCTGCCTCATAACGATGATAGATATGACCAAACTTAATGTCAGACTCTTAATAAGCATTTAAGACATGAACCATAGCATATGTGCGAATTTAGTTTTTTCACGCATGGTTCCATTATGTGTCCTCTTTCATGCAAATCTTTTTTTTTTTTGATCAGACATCTGGTAAATTCTCATTCCTAGGAGCATAAAGCGGAGGTCATACACCAAATGTGTGATTGATCATCAGGGTGAATCGTTTGGAACCACTGATGCAGCACTATTGCCTGCATGGTAGAGGGGTAATTGTAAGCCTGTAAAATGCCTGCACTGAAAGGGAAACAGATCGGTTTCTCTTTCAGTCATGGCATCGCATTTCCAATTTTTGCTCCATGGGCCCCTGTAACTCCACTGCAACATTCAACAGACTGGCACAGAAACCTGTGTGGAGTCCGTTTGGACCAGTGCACATTGGAAATGCCTCGCAGTTGCCCTTAGGATAAAAAAAAAATAGTTCCAGAGTCATAGAGACTTCTTAGGGGCCCATACACACTCTTAAAGCATGCTCACATGGTGCTGTTGTGATAAACCAACATGGACTTGAACATTGACTTTGCTAGGCTCTTTAAAGCAATTATAATACAGTGTTTGTGTACAGAAAAAGGTCATATTGTAAAACCAATGTTTATGGACACAGAATGATAGATAATTCAAAATAAGTAAGGATGATGGCCTTCTTTCCAAGAAATAAGCCTCTCACAAATAGGAATTGCGTCACTTGTTGCTTCAAAAATTCAAATGGTGCATTTTCTGCATAATGTGTTGAGGATTTGAAGCATTTTTAGATGTTTATTGGTGAGACTGAATGGTTAAACAATGATGAAATCTATTTTGTTTGTATGGCATGTTGGTGAAATACCCTGTTTCCCTTTAAACTGCCATGAAACCCTGTAAGAATTAACAATCATACGAATATACCATGTAGAAGAAATACCATGGCCCATCGTGACATCTTGCAAATTGTAGAGGCACCCAAGTCCTATGGGTCTATAGTGCTCATGGGATGATTGGACTAGGTCTTAAAAATATATACCCTATGGGATGCATGATTTCACATAGGCTTGTTGAAGGGTGCTGTTACTTGCAGAATTGCAGTTTTTGAACAAGAATACATAGAGCACTTGTGAAAACATAACCTTATTCCTGTGTCACATGACATGCTACAGTGTGACTTGTTCCATACTATTTTGTTTCTTTTTTCTTTTGAGCAAGTCTGATCTGTAAGCAAGCACCTGATAATCTGGTGGTGCAGTACATACATTTTTCATCTTCTGTATTAAATAAATCAATACAACAAGGGAAATTATTACCCTAGAGATGTAAGTGATAGTTTCCTTTAATTTATGTATTGTAGCAAAAGATGAACTAACTTGCCTAAGTTACTTCAAAGTATGCATCTGCATCCAATTGTTTCGATCTTGTTTTGTTTACCTCTCCCTCTGTAAAAGGGAAATGTCGATTGCATTTAAATTTCTTTCGAATATATTTGAGCTATTTCTGTGAAGTAGGACACTTTCCTAAGTGCAAAATACCCTATAGGCAGGTTTGGTTGCTACGGACACATTGATGGTGATGATAATGGTGTGAAAAATCCAGTGGCTGATCGTTAAAGTACCAGTATATGAATAAATCAGTACACAAATGAAAGAAACTATGCTGTCATCATGGGTGAAGGTGGAATATTCTGCCCAAAAGGAAGCTTTCCAGATATTCCATTACTGTCAATGCAGTCAGACATCTTGTTAATATTTATAAGTTCAAAGCTTGCCTTAGTGTTGCACTCTGATGGTTTATTCAAGGTATGCCTGTAGGTTGTCTTTCAGATCACTGGTATACTCTTAAAATCAGTATAAACCCTGGGCAGGTTTTTAAGAGGTGAATTGTGTCTGATGGTTCATAGTGAAAAGTGTGTCAGAATTATCACATTGCCTGAGAGTATACACGTTGTTTGTAACAACATGTGTTCGATGTGTGAAGGAATGTGAAAGTTACACTGAAGGTGGTTTTGTTGGAGATATGCATGTAATTAGTAATTATTGAAGAAAAAATGTTTGAATGTCTTTTTTTTTCTTCTCAATACCATTACAGCAAGAACAATTGAGTTTATACCTGCCTGAGTATCTTTTGCATTTTATTCCAATGTCTTTACAGTTCCCACTTTATTTTACTTAACAACGAAGTGTGAAATATTTGGGTTTTGGGAGGCGTTTGTTGTGTTGCAGTTTAGCAGCATACACTCCTCTACTACTTCCCACGTGTTTCTGAGAGAGGTCCCCCTCCAAGCTGTCAGTTAATTGTCTCACTACCATGGACATTCTCCCTCCTATTGTTAGAATCAGCCATCTTGTAGTCTATGCTGCACAACCTCTTTTGTCAGAGCTCACATTCCAATGCACTAAATGGAGCCCTCAGTAATTTAATCTGAAGAAACCATACAAAAAGAAGGAAAAAAGAGGTAGAAAAAAAAGAAAGAAAACAGAATTTGGAATGTAGGATTAAATTGGAATTTCAAGGACAAAGTGTTTTTGGAGTTTATTGTGTGGTTAAGCTGAAAAAGCAACTCTAGTTACATGCACATGTATATTTAGTTTGTAAACTTAATTCTTTGGTGGAACTGGACATGAAGTTTGTTAGCTACAGTCCTCATTTAATTTTGGTCTTGAGCTGAGTTGGGAGTTTTCTTGGGAATTGACCAATTCTTACTGAAGTTGAAGGCTCAGTGTTTAGGCAGCCTGTTGGAATTTACTTTTCTGTGATTGTTGAATTTCTGGAAGGAATGAAAACATTAATTTTATGGCAACTGAACAATTGGTGTTATCGATATTGAAAGTAAATGGCCATTCAAGATCAAAGTAACTCACTCAGGGAACGTTAATGTATTTGGTGATGATAGTAATATTACCATGGAACACCCTCTTTAATCCAAGATGTAATAAAATCTTCCACATATGATGAAAATATGTCTATAAAAGAAAACAAGAAAATGAAAAAAACTTTCCAAACATTTTAAGACCTCTTAAATATGTAGGCCTATGGCTATTATTGTTAAGTATTCATTTGGGGCTGACGGTAGCATAGACAGGAAGGCAGACACTGTAATTACTGACAATTAAGTTTTAATTGAAGATTTGATAGAACTGTATGGTAATGAAAAAGTCTCCCGGATCAGTTTTTGGGGATGATATTCTGTGACAAATCTCATTACCAATGTTTTCATTTTCTCAGACAAGTCACTTGTGAGATTTTAAGGCTAACAGCCAGCCAGAGATATCTGGATATGCAATGGAAAAAGGGTAGAGATTTGGAGGTCTCTGATAACCTTTGATTCACATCGTAGACATATACTTACCCCTTGCCTCTTCTCCAAAAAAATACTTTCAGTGAGTCTTTGCATTTTTGGGGGTATGTCAAACCTCAGTATGCAAGTAGTTTAGTGGCCTGGGACTTTTGCTGATGAAAGGCGCCCTGTCACACTAAGCGTGACATGCTGTGACACGATACAATGCGACAAAAACGTAGCACAGAATAGGTTTTTCTTTCACACCACAGGCAAGTTTCTTCATCGTTTTGCAATTTTTTTTTTATTGTCATTTTAATTGTGTGATTTTACATGATTGGTTGCAAGAAAAATATTGCTTTGATAAAAGTTGACATGTTATAACTCCATTTTATTACATTTTGTCACATTGTATGGTGTTTGGCATGAAAAGTTCTAAGGAATAGCATTAATTTCAACTGTTTCTCACATCAGGTTGGGCCTAGTCTGAAAGGGTCTTAAGAGACCTGTGTAAACCAAACCCTCTTGCTATTTTTCTGTGATACTTTGAGTTGAGACACTGGAAGTTTATAAACTTTTGCATAAAATTGTCTAACTTCGCTGACTAATTATATTAACTTTAAAAGTTTCCATCTTCTATCCCTCAAGAGATCTTGTGTCAACAGACTTGCTTCATCCACACTTTCCAATGTAATTTGCCCTTTAGTAGGGCCAAAAATGTAACACATGCAAGTTTTGTAGCATACTGTTTTCTTCACTACAACAACGAATTCATGCCAACTCACAACTCATGGTTTACACACCTTACTGTTGTGTAAACCACATTCACGAAACTTGTTGAGAAACTGTAACATTGCTAAGTATTATACTTTTATACTTTTTGTTTCTCCCTTGCAGCAGCCGAATTCTCGTCTTTCACTTTCACACGGGAACCGAGTGATGCTGTTGTGGCCCCTGGATCCTCGGTGACCATACACTGTGATGTTAGATCTGACTCCACGCCCATCATCGAGTGGCTCAATAATGGTCTCCCCATTCCTTTGTCCAGTCAACGCTTTACTAAATTTTTGAACGGATCCCTCAGGATCAGATCCGTACATGGAGAACCTAGTGTCAGTGGATGGTACAGCTGCCAGGTAGAGGATCAAGCCTCCACTATCCTTCTTATCAGTAGAAAGGCTGTTGTTTCAATAGCAAGTGAGTATTAATACACTTCTTTCTCCCTTACTATAGTTTGAAATACCAAATTAACAAAAAACTTTGTCAGCTATGTCCTAATGAGTAGTCAACATATGTCTTAAGTTAGCATCCTAATTTGGTGCAACACTCATGGTGTTTTCTTTGTCATTAGTCTACTTTTACAGTGAGAAATTTATGTTGCTGGTTGTCTTTTGCTAACGTTTTCAATCGCTGCAGATTGAAAACTTTCAGGAATCTTTCACACCACATATTTTGCTACTTTCGAAAACAATGCGTGGTTGATCTTACGCTTACCTTGCCAACTTCGTGGGCATGTGCGTTATGAGTTTGAGCCATCAAAATGATAACCTAGTAAATTTCCCTCATCTGCTTATACAAAAGCAGAAGAGTTTTTTGCAAATTACGTGAAACTGTGGTACTGTGTCAGTTAACATTGTGCATATAAGTGTCAACATTTTAGTGTGATTGTAACACTGTCACAATTATAATAAAATAAGCATGATTTTGTAAGCAATTTTGTTGAGGGTTTTACAAATTAAATTCATCTTCTCTGTACTTAGGCATTATCACATCAGAATTTGGGTCCAAAAATAGTTATAAATATTGGAAAGCAAGAAGTTGCTGCTAAATATCATCTTTTCTCATTTTAAATGCATTATTTTGATTTAGTCCTTTAATCATCCTTATTCTCCACTGCAATCTTTAGGCAAAATTTACTTAACATTTATCAGTTGATGCAATTAATTTACATGAGATAAATTGCATGAAAGTTGTCCCCAAGGTTATTTCCTCTTAAATTAATTACTCTAAAATAAACGAAAAGGTACTGCTTCTTCTTTCAAAATAAAATAGAAAGCATTCACTTGATATCCTCGTTACGTTCAATTTCCCCCATAACAAATTGTAATTTGTGCTCCGCTTCTTTTACGTCATCTAGTTGGGAAATTTTTTTTGTCTGTACACTCTCCTCACCATGCTGATCTAATAGCACGTGGCAGCAGTGTTGATTAGGGCAACTTAGGAGAAAAAACTTGAAAAGTTTGCGATCAATCATTTCTTCCTTTGTGTACATCATTTTCTGCAAAGTCTCTGAAGGTTATGAATGTCCAGTAATAGCTTATCAAGTAATACGTCCTTAAATTTTTGATGGACTACGCACTGTTTTGGGGTTGCCATATATCTTTCCATCTCGATATTCTCTGAAGTTGCTTTCATCCTGTCTGACTTTCTTTAATGATCACAGGAAAAAGGAATAGGATGAAACATCTTGAATAATTAGCTCTCCAGAGAGAAGCATTCTGTATTGGAAGCATAATTCAAAATATATATTGTAATCCAGGTACTGTCAGGTAATTAATTGTTACTATAAAACTACATTAAATTTTGCACCCTGGCTCTGAGTTGAACAAACCACGATGTGTTTTTGTTTTAGCATAACCGTCTTTTTGAAGCTTTCTTTATACAAACCTACGTACTTTTGAAATATCTATCGATTCTAGAATGAATTGCATGCAATCATGGAGACTAAATGTATGGAAACTTGTCTCATGGATGTTCCACATTCTGTTAATGACGTATTTAAGCTACTTTACAAGCAAAGATGTTGCGTACAGTTGTAGCTAAGCTTGACTAGCTTTGGAAGGCATTTTTTGTCAAGGACTCCATGGCAACATGTTACTAATTGTCAATATCATTTTAATTCTCAGATGATATGATCTATTGATGTGTACTTGCTGTAATGGATGAAAGGTTAAAATAAAGTGGGGAAAAAAAAAAAAGAAACTACTGCTTGAGATACATCCGATGTCGGCATGTATCGAGAATAAATGACTCAGGCCTCACCCAATTTAGAATGATTTCTTAATATACTTGTGGTGTCAGTAAAATATCAGTTACAGTATAATGGAAGGCGATATGTTTTATTAGTTGTTAAAGAACTGTAAGCAGTAATATATCTTTAAGTAGACGGTTAGCTCCCGTGGGACGTTTTAGATGCATTGTAACTAATCAGGGATGCCTTTAGCCCTGTGAGCATTGTTGATCTGGGATTGAAATTGTCTGTTAGCTTGCCAGGGTGTCGCCAGAAGGCTGCTGTATGCGGTTTGAGGGAGAGCAAATAAGAGAAGAAGGGAGTTTGACAAACCATTGAAAAGTTTGCTCCCGATGGCATTGTCAGAAGTGAAATTGGATGTAAAGCCTGAATGTTATGCAGAAAACTGGAATGAAATTTTACCTTTTCCAATCAGAATCAAAAACCTACTAGCTATGTTACATGGAAAAGCTTTAAGAGAAAGAATTCCATTTCGAAATTGAATGGTTTTCTTGTAAATTGTGCTTCGTTTTGCACATTATGTGTCATTTTGCTAGGGGTTACAATTAACATGTATCAATATTGAAAATGTATTGGATGAGATTTAATACTTAGATGAAAGTGAGTGGGATGAATGTTAAGAGGAAAATTGGTGGGAAATGTATCCTCATTAACAAGAGGACTGTTGTTTGTAACATTTCATTTATTTTTTATGGCACTAAATGAATTGAACTTGAAACAGAACTTAAAGGTGTCAGAAGAAACACATAGTTTGCTCTTGTTATGGAATTGGATAAAGCAAGTTGGTACAAATGGCAGAGTTATGACACCTTGAAGAGTAAAAGAGGGTATCTGAGGTGTGACGTTGGGTCAATTTGTAAAGGGTGACAGCCAGAGTGTGCTCTTACAGTTAAAGTGAAGTAAGGAAAGCATCTTGAAGCAATCCAGACAGTGACATTTAATGTTCTAGTTTGTAAACTAGCTGCTTCAAGTGTGCTCCACTGTAATGGATAGGATATGTTTACAGTATAACTCTTGAGTTTTGCAATTACTTAAAGCACTTTCAGTATTATTTGTGCAGTCTCAAAATTTATTCGAAGAAAATTTCCTCGAAGTCTGCAGTTACAGTAAAGGACTCTCTCTATGAAGCAGATTAACTGAATCATGTGCTTTCTTTTGCCCTGTTCTTGTTTTCTTTACCATGGCATATAGTGCATTTATAATGACTTAAAAGTGGGTTGAGGAATTCATAGAAATCACTTTTGGCATAGTCAGATTAATTTGTGTATCTTTGTCCTCCCTGAAAAATTCTTGTAAATTTATGAAAGTTTTGATGAAAGGGAAAAACATTGGTCACTTCAAATAGAAAGCCATTAAGTAAGGTACGATTCACTTTTATCATCAGTTTTTCATATTTTCAGAATCCCAGATGTCTTAACGAATCATTCCCTCATGAAAAAATATGATAGTCTATAAATTGTACTGTTATTCCTGGGCAATACAGGCTCTTTAACCGTGTACTGCAAATCTATAAAGTGATTCATTTGCTATCCAAAAGAATACAAGATATGAAGTGGTAGATGCTAGAAGTGAGAAATGGTCAATCTGTGCATACATTGAAAAGTGAAAATAGTTGAGTAACTCAACACATGTCTGATTTATAGGTTACATCTTAATACAAGAGGGCAGTCCACAGAGTTGCATGTATATCTCATCCCTATATTTGTCTGTAATTATTCGCTCTTTTACGTGTATTTTGTGTCATGATCGATTGAGCACTTGATTGAACACGCTACTATACATTATACACAGTACATAACTATACGTAGCTAGGCGTGGCATACCTGGCCATGGATGTAAAGAACATGCAAGTGTTATGTGTAGGTGTGTATGTAAAACTCCCATGCATGTCAAAGTATTTCCATGCAGAAATCATGTGTGCGTCAAAGTAATCCTTCCTTTAGTTCTAAGATTAGAGTGCTGCTGTTCTGGGTGTTTATAATGTTCTAGGCGTGTCATGATCATTCCATTATTCAGTTTCTTTCCTTCCAAAACGCTTTGTAAACAACTGCACTCCTTTTCTAGTGTTTACGACAGTAAAACCCCTCTGAGTGAGGGCGTTACCAAATGCATGGAAAATGACTTTGTTATTACACATAATCGCTCAGCCCAAACATGGTTGCATGTATGTTTAAATATTAACTCACATTGCATGGAAAAAGATCTATTAAATTATGTTGACACAGGTCTTGTACTAAGAGAAGCTACCATACCATATTGCTCACTGTAATAACTGTGATCTTTGACTGACCTACAGTATGACTTCACTGTTTGGGTGAACACTACATATCATACTCGGGTACCAAACAACCAAGTTTGAAGTTTATTTGACGTACTTTCTAGAAGGAAATTGTGACACACTTTTGCTAAACATTTTGCCAGTATGGCCCCTGACCTTTGACCTCTGACCTTAAAGTTTGATAGAAGACATAAATCCAGACCATGGACCACCTATCTACCAACTTTGACCTTTATCAGCACTGCTGTCTACAAGGAGTTGTGGATGCAAACTTTCCAGTGTGAAATGGGAATTTTTACCTTTTTGCTTAACCTTTGACCTAAAGAACATACTAACATGATTTTGAGATAAAATCTTGTGCTTTAGTCATATATTTGAAGGCCCCATGAAAATAGCCATTTTGGATTAAGATATACAGCAAAAGTAAAATTTTTCACTAATTCACTGCTGACCTTAAACTTTGATGGGTTACACAACTTCAGACCATGGTCACCTATCAACACTACCAACTTTGACCTTTGACACTGTAGTCTAAGAGGATTTGTGGAGGCAAACCTTTCCTTGTTAAATTTTACCTTTGATATCTGACTTTGACCTTTGACCTTGAAACACATATAAACATGATTTTTGGATAAAATCTTGCATACCAGTCATATGCTTGAAGATCCAATGAAAATAGCCATTTTGAGTTAAGAAATACATTGAGAATAAAATTTTCTCAAATTTGACCTCTGACCCTTGACCTCTGACCTTAAGTTTTTGACAGTAGACACACCTGAAGGCCATGAGGCCATGGGTCGCACATCTACCAACTTGACCTTCATCAGCTTTGTGGTCTTTGAGAAGTTGTGAACGCAAATGTTGAAATTGGAATTTTCTTCACACGCACACTCACACACACGTACCCTCACAGACACACACATCTTAACACATTTTGATGGCTGCTCATATGTTGGTGTTCTGGGTCACATTGAGTGCTTTACCAGGTTAGACCTCCAGTGCATGAAATGTCAATTGCACATATTGCCAGCATGACAACTGTTGCTGTGGCAACTGAGAGAGCCATAATACCTTCTAACCATTAAGCAAAGTTCTACAATATCTCATGCCATACATTACCTGTATAGTGATGAGATAAAAAGTTTACAATGATTTACTGAGCAAGTTAAAAATGCATTGTGTCAGGACACTACAGTAGCTTGGAAGAATTGATGAAGTGTTTATCATGTTGTGAATAACAGTAGGGATATGAATCTGCACAGGTCAGGTATTTCAAAGAGTACTCTAGGCCTACCAATTGATTTTCTCAGGAATTAAGTCTATTTATATCTCCAGGTGGTGCATAGGATATCTTCAAGGTATATGTGAAGCTTCTTCCATGTCTTTACTTTTTCCACCAGAGACAACTACTCTGTGTGGACCCGACAGAATGAGGCAAACCATTATAGTCATGTATTTGTAGACTTATTTAATAAATTCACGGAGGAGACCATTAATTATCGTGAAATAATGAGAAGTAATGACTCTCTTTTTATGCGATGGTATTGTGATCAAACTTGCAATCTCACAACCCAACCACCTGATGATGCTAGCTACGATTTTGCTGCATTCCTCTGCATGATAGTTTGCATCAAGGGTCATAGGTATGTATCTTCTGGTGTGAACTAATGTAGGAATCATTGGAAAACCCTAGTTTGGTTCTTTATGTCATTGATTCATGAAGATCTCTGACAAGATAAGTTTCAAAGTGGCTTCTCACCTCAGCTTCTTCAGTGTAGTTGTTCTGCATGTATTGGCTTGGTGGTTTGTCTAGGGTTCTTTTAAGTGCATTAAAAGGATCATGGTCAAGATATATCGTTAGAGTAACATCAGGACAAGCAAAAACAATGAAATGGTTCTTTCTGTCGAAATGAAAGGGAAGCCTTCTGTGGTTCATTGCACCAAATGTCAGTGCAATGTATCTTATTTTCTTTATTATTTTTCAGTACTTAGCACTTTAGAATAAAATTCTCTTAGTTTGCAAATTGAGGTTACAGTGTTCCTACCTCAAAATTAATTTCTATGCAGATATCCGTGAAATGCTCAATAGAAATTCAAAATGTAAAAGTTTGATTTTTTTTACCTTAAGTCCAAACTGTCTTTGATTCCTGTGGAATTTTTAAACTATAGAAATGTATTCATGAAGATTGTTCCAAACAAAGCAAAATAATGTTAGTTTGTCAGTTCAGTAAATTGTAACAATAAAATCTAGTACAAATTTTCCCAGTTCTAACCCACCAACATGACAGAGTATTTGGAGTGCAACATTGTCTATGATAACTTCTGCTTAAAGGGAAATACACCAACATGACATACAAAAGAAAATAGGAGTAAACATTGTTAAACCATTCAGTCTCATCAATAAACAAACATCTGCCAAAGCTTTATTCCTCAAAACATGCGTGTGATGAGCAATGGAAGATGCGTCATTTGAATTTTGAAAAGTTTGGGTGAGCAAATTAGTGTTGAGCAACAAATAACTGAATTTCTACCCTTGAGAAGCTCATTTCTACAACAGAAGGCTACTGTCCTTCCTTATTTTCAATAATATATCATTCTACGTTCACAAACATTGGTTTCAAAAATATGGACGTTTTCTCTAAAACAAACACCCTATTTCCCTTTAAAGTGATTGCGTGTGCACTGAAAAACCAGAAAGATAAGATTATATTTGATCTCAACTTTTTCTTTCTTTTGAAATATACACGCGACGTTGTGCATGGACGGACTACGTCTTTCAATGAACGAAAATGACGGTATCTCATTAAAAAGCAACAACAACAAAAAACAGAAATCATATTTGAAAACGAACGGTTCTTACTGTACTATACAACCGCCTACATAATGAATATGAAACAGTACAAGTTTCACTGGTGTATCAAAGTCATACTACTCAGGTTGTAGTACCTTGGTCGATATCGGTAATTGTAGTGTATTTGGTGAAAGGGAGCACTGTATTTACAAATAACCTATCAAACTGAACACATCATTTCGACGTCACTGATCCTGACTTGTTTTGACTAGCTGAACATTCAACACTAGTGCTTCCCGTTGGCTTGCTCAAAGAAGCACGCGGTTGATTTGATTGAAAACTATCAGCCACTAGTTATTTAGTATTTTACTAGTATTTTACACTTTTTGTAGTTATGTTAGAATAACTTCAAATTATACGGGAGGATTAACCACTTGAAACCTATTTATTTTCCCAAATTGCCTGATTGGTACAATTATAAGCCTTAAAAACTTTTAGACATGAAATTTCAATGTTTTTATTTTACTTTTTGTCTACACACGAAATCACTTAAACAAATATACTCAGTAAATGTTCTTGAACTCGTACTCATGGCTTTGGACTGGTACTCATACTCGCACTCAGGGGCCTTGTACTCGTATACTCGTACTCGGGATTTTGTACTCACAATACAAGTCTGGTATCTATGAGATAAGGGTTGAAAATAAACTAATATAACCGTTCCGTTAAATCGCTGCATTTCTTGCCATGTTGCGTTTATCACACTGTATGACAGTTCCAATATACCCTCCGTAGGCATAGCATCATCCCACGATGCTACAAAGTACCTAAGTGAAAATCATTAACATCATGTTTTTGTTTAGAGACATTATGACAACCAGTCAATCATGGCCGCCGCTTAATCAATTAACTAAACGGATCGAAATTCTTTCATTGATTTTGGCCTGTCTAACAATTGGGCTGTCTCCAAGTGGATTGATGAACATTTGCATTTCTGTTTATTTAATAAGCTCCTTCAAAGGGGAGCTTTAATGATGAATGTTCTTATTGATACAGTCTGGCATAGTAGAAAATTCACTGGTGTAATACGTTTGACCTACTGTGAGTGTGAGTCAGTACAAAATACATAATCAAAAGTAAACACTACATTGCTCATAATACCAATTATTCCATACAATTATGGCGTCATGTCGCCTTCTGTTATTATTTACATGAGATTTTGGAATTATTTATCTTCTTTATTGTGCTACAGGTATGGTTTCAGAATCGACGAGCCAAATGGCGACGTCAAGAAAAGATGGAATCGGCGACTCTGAAATTAACCGACAACACATATCCCGCCATAAGGGGAAGTATGTCTCACAGTGGATTGTCCTTAGAACCTTGGTTGGCTTCATCTGTAGTCAATCATACTTCTTCTTTAGCCAGGTTTCCGCCCTCTGTTACGTCACCTTCCAGTTTGCCGCTGAGTAGTACAACATTACCAGATGGTTTGACTTACATAAGTCCATCTGCAATTTCGTACATTAATTCTGGACATATTCCGTTTTTTCCATCTGGGGTTGGAGTGGTATCAAACTACATGGACGGCGATGTGACGTCGAATGTGACGTCAATGAGATTAAAAACACATGAGCACAGCCGGAATTTGGGCAAGTACCATGAACCCGACCAAGATGATCAACGTCGCTGAGGAATGTAAAAGCAATGTCCTTCACTGCAGTGTTCAGCGCATATCTGCTGTATATATCACAAACACCGCACACACTAATTGGAGCAGCCAAGTCGACTACACAGATTACATCTGAACTCTAATTATAATTTACTCACCACAATGAGTTTAATTCTACTACAAATAGATGTTTCTTGCACCAGAGCGACAAGACTTTACTGAGAAGTCAGCTTTCGAGATCTGCGCAGACTGAAAAGTGAAGACATGACGTAATAAACACTCGACGATTCAAACCAAACTAAACTCATCCTCCAGAGAGAGAGAGAGAGAGAGAGAGAGAGAGTATATTGATGTTCAGAGTTCTGTACTAGTAGAAGAAGATGAAAGTGTTCCTTCTGACTTATTGCTTACAATAACACAGTCTGAGACATCTTGTGCAATATCATACAAATATTTTTTTTAAAATTATAATCGATATTTTCTATGGTGGATATCATTGCAAACGTTTTGGAACAAAAGAAAAGTTGCAAGTATTATAACTAAGGTATTCAGAAAGCAAACCTATAGATGTGGGCAGACGACTGTAATGATTACTTATTGCGACCTCTGACTTCACTGCAACATACACTACTATATATGAAGTTTAATAGTTAACCTTACTTCGTCCCCAACTGCAGGGTCTCCCCCAGAAGGTTAGTATGTTAACCCCACTACTTAATCCACTACTGTACTGTAGGGTTTCCCCACTCCTCCACTACTGTATGGTCTCTAACTAGAAGTTTAGTAGGCTACTGTGTGTGTCATTTTGTATCATTAAAAACGATATCATGAAAGCTTAATGAGTGTTTTTGGATTTCAGATGAAAGACCTAGTTATTTTTCTTTTGTGGTTTGCAATTTTAAAGTAAAGAAAAGAGTAATGGGGGAGATCAGCAATTTACACTTTATTTTAAACTGTGTAAAATATTAGCACTATGAGTTAACACATCTACAGTACATGTGATTATAATTACGAAATAAAATATTCATATACCAAATTAAAATGTAGACACCGGAAAAGAAGGGGCAACCAACATTAAGATCCATGTCAATAATTGATCTCCTCAAATTGAAGGTAACGATCTGAAAAGAAGTTTAAACATAAGCAGAAAAAGGAAATCATCCCTCTTAGAATTATCTCGTAGATAAACTATGCTGAAACCTAACGACCCACGAAAAAAAAATAACTANNCCCACGAAAAAAAAACAACAATATATCAAATACCAAAGGCGATTGAGAAGAAAAAAAGATTAGAGCTTCGGGTTTATAGACTAAAAGGAACATAAAATGGAGAGAAAAATAAAACTATACACTGAGACCCTCATGGTCTTACCGTCATCATATTATTAAAAAAGAAATCAATTGTTAAACCACAAACTAGAATGCTACTATAAGTTTCCTTGCAAATAATAGACTGCGCACATTTTTGCTGGTATTTTCGAAAGTGACAAGTACCTTAATTACTAGACATCCTTTCAATAAGAGTTTTAATAATAGCTACAGCTAATTGAGTTTGTACCAAGTAGTGAAGATATTTTCAATTTTTTCAAGTG